>CM076570.1:282093544-282304577 GCA_034641835.2 Pinus albicaulis | reverse complement strand
CCATCAACACCATTTTCTTCAACAAACGAAGGCTGTCATAATTTAAGTGTCCAAATCTAGCATGCCATAAAAGACTTGATGGAAATGTACCTTCATCATGATATGAACTGAATGCAAAGTTTTAGCTTGTAAGCGATGGTGCCTACGACTTCAGAAGTCTCCTTCTTCCCTCCATGACGGTAGACGATCTGATACTAGTGACCTGCCTTGCTGCCGTAAAACAAATGGCCCAGGTGTCACTTGCTGCTAGGATTTACGATCAGGGACAACAAAGTTTCTCTTCAACAAAATATAGAACCTCATGTAGGATATGATAAAACCCGAAATGAGTTTAAATTTGGCTTGTACCAAGCCACTAGCCACGATGGCTTGATTTATGTCGACTGCGAAATATACTGCTCCATCAACTTTGTCAGTGAATTCTTCAAAAAAAAAAATTCTAAATGTCATGTGACATGTTGCTCCTGAATCTAGCAACCAATCATCTCTCCATGAAGTAAATGAAACATCAAATAGGTTTTCAGTTACTCCATTGTTACAATGTGCTAGAACAGAATGAGCTGATTCAGTTGGTTTACCTTTGTCTTTGTCATCAGTTTTACCTCTGTCTTGATTTGTTTGCTGCTGAGCTTTAGATTGTCTGCCCCCCTTTTCTCTGAAGTTTCTTCTTCGTCTTTTGTCTTCTCTTCCTTTGGATGGACCTGAAGCATGTCTCTTTTCTCTCTGTGCCAAGTAGGCAGCCTCTTTAGAAGATGAAGGGACTGTCATCTTCTTTTGAAGGAGAAAAAACTTTGTGGAAAATTTCTCTTAGAGGAGAAAACAAAAAATATTTGTGGAAAATGTCTTGAAAAAAAACTCTTTCTTTATGAAATATCTTTGAATTTTAAAAAGAATGACTTCTTTCTTTGGAAAAATATTACGAGTTAAAAAACTCTTTCTTTGAAATAATCTTGCTCAATAAACCTAAAAGAAGCTGAATTTTAAAAACATACGCTTTATTCCGAATTACGCAAAAATGTATTTTTTTTTTTGTTTGGGAAAAAATTGTATGTGAAAAAATGGCGAATGGTTTTGTAAAGGACAGAATGATATGAATGGGAGGGGGCAGAATTATGAAAGGGGAAAGAAGGGGCGGAATGGAGGGATATGGGAATTATATGACTATGGGAAATATACAACGATTTTAAATGACAAATATAACATGGTATATAACCCTGCTGTCGACGTCAACAGTATATAACATGGTATTTAAAACTGGGGCGGCAATATAAATGGAAGATATTATAAGGAGGAGTGGTATTATATGAAACCGATATTGATGTTAAGGCGTAAATGGTATGGTGAGAGGGGCGTAAACATAAACAGTGGCAGCGTTTAAATGACAGCGTTGTAATATATGAAGGCGTGCTTAAATGGTATATGGCGTGCTGACTGGTACAATGAAGCATATACGGTGCGTATATGTAAAGGTGGTATGTGAATATTAATGATGATTATATGTGATGGTATATGATGAATATTAGTGGTATTATATATAACTTGACATTTGAATATAAACACTGTCTGACGTGTAAATCACAATATAAGGGAGAGAACACCATGTATTGTGACGTTTACTCTCAAATAGCGCATTAATATATATGACGGTTTTAAATAAAGTAGCGTTGTATTGTTGTGGAGTATTTGAAATTCATGGGCAAGCAATGAATTATGAAAAGCGGAATATGTCACAATTATAATATGACCAAGTGAGTGAAATGCAGACAGGCGCTGGTGTATATATATACAATGTGGTCGACTGAATGCTGCGTGAGCGCTGTATGGAAAGGGCAGTATATGCGTTGGGTAATGTAACAGTGAGGGAGATGAGTGAGGGCGCAGGGAGAATGGAGGAGGGAGGTGAATGAATGGAGAGGAGCGCAGGGATGAATGGAGGAGGAGAGGCCCAAGGGCGTTACAAAGATCAGACTTGAATCTGGGGAAGTCAAACTCATGTTCCCTTTCAGACGGCGAGAATCGCCGAGCCTGTTGCGGTTGACGAGCCTGGGTCTTCGGGAGGCTGCGGAGGGCGGGCCCTGAAATGTCGGGGATATTAGGAAAAAATGCAGAATAACAGTCCAGGATTCGAAGCGACGGAAAACTATTAAAGTAACGGGCGGGCGAAAAAGGATAGGAGTTACCATAGGCGAAAATACCAAATGTGGGGTGGCTACGATACCATGTAAACCGAAGGTAACTATAAAGCCAGATAATAATGATAGGCAGAGAATGTACATGCTTATATATAGATGGAGGTGAACTGTTAGGATTCGACTCTGACTCTTGGCCTTCCTTGTTCCTAATAATAAATAATATACTGCAAAAATACACATATACATGCATCCATAGGATTAGGTGTATTGATGACGATCTTGAAATTAAACATAAACTAAGAAAAATAAATTAGCAGCAGAACAATATTGATTCCATGTCATTAGTCAAAAGATATGCAAATGCCCGGGCTTCCTATTTGTAATCTGAAACAAGAACACTGATCAGTTAACATAAAACATGAAAGATTATGGACAGAAGTAAAGTGTAAAGCATGAAAGATTATAAACAGATATGAAGCATAAATACCATGAAAGATGCAATGTATAAACACATGAATGAATTATGGCACAATGAGCTTAAAGAAATAAAACAAGAACTATACAATAATGCACAAAACCCCAGCGTGTGCAGGGGCCCTCTACACCAGCCTTGGCAACAGACTTCAAGTACGAATTACGCTTGGAAACAGAGTCTTCTTATATATTAAAATGCAGTCATAACAGAAAGGTGATATTACGGCACAGTGGCAACGTAATTACATTACAGAACTATCTGGAAGCTAATCCAATGTGTGTATGCAAACGCGTTATTTATAGCAAAGGTAACATAACTAATTCCCTAAAGTTTGTGCTGATAGAGAACACGTAAACCATTACGTCCAGAGATCTAGGATCATGGCCGCGTTGAGGAGTAAATCTATGAAGAGTGGATGTTGAATTCGGCTTATGGAGCCATGTACAGGTGTTGATTTATCTCCCGCAATTCAGAAACGGCCATATAAATCTTCACGTGACGAGAAACAGAGTCCTGTCACCGTGGAACTCTACGGTTGACTTCCACTTGGCCACCTTTGACCGCAGCCTCCTTAGGTGAATTTGCTCGAGCCAATAGGACACGATCCATGTCCACATCATTTCTGACTTGCCCATGTGGCTCGTTTTTCCTGAAGACAGCTGTAACATAGACTTTCACAAAATGGCTGCGGAAAGTTGCAGCAGCTGCGGAAAGTGGCAAGATTCCGCAGCTAAATGAGCAAAAATCTAAATCAAACAACAGACACAAAATATAGTTAAAAACCATTTTAGATGCTCTTTTTCAATTAATATACAATGATATTGACAACTTGGAAGGTTCAGGTGAATGAAAGGTCCTAGAATGGTTGGGTGGGACTACGATTTGGACTCACTTTGTATGAGTGTTGTAATCTCATGCAACCAAAAATTTGATAATCCTTCTTCAGTTCATATGCCTTGACACTTCAGCCAGTACATCCAATCCTCTCCTCCTCTTCCTTGGTGCTGCTAACATCCTGGGTTTCTTCATTAAACATATGAATTTTGATATTAACCAATGCTCTGTTTAACTTCTGGCATTTCTTTTTCAATTTCTTGTTCTTCTTCTGCCATATTCCCAGATGTAGCATGGTATCATGAATGATTTTTCCGATTCCTTTGTTCCTTCAGTATCTCATTTCATTTAATGTGTTTATTTAAAGCTCTATTCAAAGAACTTCTGTTGATGGTGGACTAGATACGGTTTATGCGTAATTTGAATGGATGAAATGCGGGACACTGTAGTTACTTTCTAAAAATTCTATATAATCTCTTGTATACTCTTGTATGGCAGGTCTATATCAGAGTGTCATTTTGTAAGTACATCCCCAAAAAAATGCAAAGTAGAGGAAATTGTTCAAAAAAAAAATTTGCAGAAGGGCTCACATCAACATCTTGCTGAGAATCGGATGGACTATGTTCAATGTCTGACTGAGAATGAAATGAACCAGGTTCACTAACTGACTGAGAGTGAGATGGACTATGGTCAGCTGGGGACTGTTCAGATGTTTCTTCTCCCAAATCGATAAAATGAGGTCCCTTCATTTGCGTTTTCCTCAACTTCCCCTTAAGCCTGGAACTTCTTCTCACACACTGTGGACCACTGTCTTTTTGCTTTTGTTTTCCTTTCTCTTTCTTCTTGGCTATAGATAATTGTTCTTGAAGATGAACCAATCTCTCAGATAACACTTGATGATCTTCTTCGGAAGAAGGGGTTTGATGCATAGCCTCAATAATTTTTCTCTCTTTTGATGTTATTGGCTTTTTACCCTTGGTTTCTTTCTTCTTCCTTTTTGATAGTCTCTCTTCCCTACTAGTTATTTCAATTGTAGTAGTAGGAGTACTTTGAGTTTCATCATTTGTTCTTTTTCTCCTACTCCTTCTTGATGTGCTACCTTCAGGAATTTCTTGAGGTTCCTCAAAGAAATTTCTAATCAAAAATTGTTCCCATGTGTCCTTCTTCTCTTTTAACTGTTTTTCAATCAAAATTTTCACAAGACCATGGTGGTATAGATGTGGTTATACATCCCCTAAATGCTTCTGAACAGTCAAAGACATCTTCTTCAAACTATTTAATAAAAATTATGGCAAATTGAGGGTCTGGTTATCTAGAAAATTCATCAGCAATCGAGTATGGTACATATACATTGACCCAAAACGGCCTTCACAGGTGATAAATTTTTGAACAACTAGCAGAAAAGTAGCCCATTCCTCTTTCAAAGCATGAACAGGAATTCCTCTTTTAAAAATAGTTATGTCCATACCTGGGTTATGTAGAATTACTCTCCAAGCTTCATCACTAATGCTTTTGTTCTTAAACCATCGTTCACCCTCTTGAAGAAGTTCTGTGGCAGATGCTATAGATGCTTCATTCACCGTGAACTTAAGGTCTCCAATCTCTACCTCCAGGCCATTGAACGACCTTGCAAAAGCTTTTGTCACTTCTTTATAGTAGCCTCTAAACTTTTGGATAAACCGCAGCCACTTTGCCTTCTTCAATATATCCCTGACTTGCGGATATCCTTCCATGAATTTAGGTTCTTCTGGTTCTGCTCTCAACAATTTACCCATCCTTCTTTTTGCTCTTTAAAAACTTGCCTGCGTGAGGAGGGTTCAATGGAAGTAGGACGGCTGAATGAACGGAAATGAGCACGATGACTGTAGGTAGATATCAGAGAGTGGGTATACAGACTGTAGCGTAACAGAGAATGAAATGGAGAGAAGCGGAACAGAGAAGGGTTACGTGAGCACGGCAGAGATACGGCTGTGAGATTAATAGAACAATAGGAAGAGTATAACACATCCGGCAGTGTTTGAAATTTGGTGGCTGCAAAATAAATGTAAGCACGTTTAAACAACGACTATGGATTTTATGCGGCTGAAAGAAGCCGTAGTCAAATCAACTACGTCTCATTGTCACAGGTGGAATATCGGAGTATGAGTGAAGATCAGAAGTTTAATTATGGGACCGTTTGAGAATGAATGCGAGGATTGTGGGAGGATTGTACAGAGATCATGGAGTGATTACGGAGTTTGTCAATATAATCATTGCACATAATGGATGGAGCTTATGGTTTATAACTATATAAAAATGTGTTTTAAATGCCATTTGAAATAAATTTTTACTCATACCTTGGAATTCTTGCCATTTTTCCTTGGTCTTCAATTAGTTGCTCTTCATTGATATCTTGAATGCCCCATGTCTTCATAATTGGTCCTCACACCTGCATTTGATTTCATGATTATGGAAATAACATCTGGCTGTACATTCTTTTGAAAACAGAGTGGTAGCTGCGGAATCTGCTTCTGGCTGCGGAAACTGGTGTCAACTGCGGAAACAGATGTCAGCTGCGGAAACTGACACAACTATTATTTGGGTGAATGGAAATGAACGGATGACAAATGACTAAATGGAAATGGTCATGAAAGATAATTTTATTGGTAAAATGGAATGAAAAATGAAGTGAAATGGAATGAAGTGGAGTGAAATGAAGTGGAATGGAATGGAGTGGGTGGTCACAAAACTTGTGAAATGAAAGAGAGATTTTTTTTTTTGGAAAATATAGGGTGTCAGGTGTTGCTGATTTTCACCCAATATTTTCTGTATAAGACTGCCAATCAGTGATTGGTTTTCAGGCTTATACAATTTTTTATTTTTTTTAAACTGAAAAGAACAAAAGCTAGGCTGGTGGAGAAGAAGAATTCTTCTGTACCAGCCTGATTGCAGAATTTTCTTGAAACATTTTGAAAAATTCCTCTTTTGAGAGTGGCTTATGATAAACTTTCAATCTATGGCCATTCACAATAAGAGGAGTTTGAAACTCATCAAAGGTCTTGATTCTTACCGCTCCATTGCTAAAGATCTTGTCAATCTCATATGGCCCAAGCCAATGAGTCTGAAATTTTCCTTGAAAATCTTTAAACTTGGAATCAAATAACAATGCCCAATCTCCTTCTTGAAACTTCTTCTCTTTGATGTACTTGTCATTCCATTTAGCTCTTTGATATTGAACTAGATCAGTTCTTAGAATTTCCTCTTGTCTGATCTCATCTAGCTCATTCAATTGCTCCATTCTATGCTTTTGGGCTTCTGATAAGTCCATCCCCAACTGAACTGCTATCTTGAAGGTCTTGACTTGGAACTCAATGGGGAGCAGGACTTCTTTCCCATAAACAAGTTCATAGGGAGAATGTTCTGTTGTATTTCTCCATGTAGTTCTGTAGGCCCACAAGGCTTCAGGAAGCCTTTCTGCCCAATCTCTTCTATGTAGATGAACATTTTTGGTGATGATACTTTCAAGAACTTTATTTGTGGACTCCACTTGACCATTTGCTTGCGGATGGTAAGGAGTAGATCTTCTGTGCTTGATTTTGTATTCTTCCATCAACTTCTCCACCAAGTTGGATGTGAATTGGCTCCCCTGATCTGTCACAATTTCTCTTGGAACACCAAAGCGAGTAAAAATGTCCTCATAAAGAAAATGAACAACTGAATTTTCAGTAGCAGATACTAATGCTTTGGCTTCTACCCATTTAGTAACATAATCAGTACAAACCAATATATACTTCTTTTGCTTAGATGGTGGATTAATAGGTCCAATGAAATCTAAAGCCCATTTTTCAAAGGGTTCGATGAGTACCTGTGGTTGCAATGGCATTTCATTTGAAGGGTAGGTTTCCCTACTCTTTGGCAGCTGTCACACCTTTTGACATATTGTTTTGCATCTTTGAAGAGGGAAGGCCAATAATATCCTAAAGAGAGGATTTTATAGGCCGTCCTTTTGTCTGCAAAGTGTCCGCCGCATAGTTCATCATGACATGCCTTAAGAATATCAGGCATTTCATCTTCCTTGACACATCTTCTGATCACAAGATCTGGCCCTGTTTTAAACAATTCGTTAGAAATCCATGAATATTTTGAACTCTCTTGAATAATTTTTCATTTTTCACTTGGAAATAAATGTGAAGGCAGTTTCCCTGTAACCAAATAGTTAGCAATATCTACATACCAAGGAGTCTTAATAGTTACTGCAAACAAGTATTCATCAGGAAACTTATCCTCTACAGGAGAATCTTCTTTAGTATTCTGAATCCTAGACAAGAAATCAGCTACTGTATTTTCTTTTCCTGGTCTATCCAACACAGTAATATTGAATTCTTGCAAAAGTAAAAGCCATCTTGTCACTCTGCCATTAGTAACAGGTTTGTTCATTAAATATCTGATTGCAGAATGGTCAGTATGAATAAAAGTTTCATAGCCTGTTATGTAATGTCTAAACTTATTAATTGCATGAACAACAACTAAAAACTCTTTTTCAGTCACAATATAGTTCAACTCTGTGGGAGTCAAATTTTTACTGGTGTAATAAATGGCATAAGGAACTAAATCTTTTTGACCCAACACAGCTCCTAGAGCTGTATCTGAAGCATCCGTAGAAATATGGAAAGGGAGTTTCCAATTTGGTCCTCTCAAGATAGGTGCTTAAGATATTCTTGTTTTCAAAGTTTCAAAGGCTGATTGACAATCAGGATCCCATTTAAATTCACGGTCTTTTGTAAGCAATTTGAAGAGTGGAGATGCTATTTTAGTGAAGTTTTCTATAAATCTTCTATAGTAACCAGCAAATCCTAGAAAACTTCTAACATCTCTTTGACAATTTGGAATAGGTAACTTGGAGATGACTTCAACTTTTGATCTATCAACCTTAATCCCATCTCCTGAAATATGATGTCCTAAAACAATCCCTTCGGTAAACATCATAAAGCATTTTTCATGGCTTAATGAAAGGTTTGTTTCTTTACATCTTATGAGAACTTTT
This sequence comes from Pinus albicaulis, assembly GCA_034641835.2. NCBI lineage: Eukaryota > Viridiplantae > Streptophyta > Pinopsida > Pinales > Pinaceae > Pinus > Pinus albicaulis. The sequence goes on along the minus strand of CM076570.1, from coordinate 282,296,113 downwards.
TCCAAATTTTCTAATGCCTCTTCAAATGAATTACCATAAACTGTAAAATCATCCATATAAACCTCTACACAATCATGGATTAGATCAGAAAAAATTCCTAGTACTTCCCTTTGGAATGTTGCAGGTGCATTACATAACCCAAAAGGAAGCACTCGGTAGGCAAAAGTTCCCCATGGACAAGTAAATGTGGTCTTATCTTGATCTTCAGGTGCTACCTGAATTTGATTATAGCCACTAAAACCATCCAAAAATGAAAGTACTTTTTACCTGCTAATGTGTCTAATACCTGATCGATAAAAGGCAAAGGAAAGTGATCCTTCAAAGTTGCTTTGTTCAATTCCCTGTAATCAATGCATACCCTCCATTTACCATTCTTTTTAGGTACTATAACCAAAGGAGAAACCCATCGGCTATCTGAAATTGGATAAATGAAGTTTACATTGAGTAGTTTTGGAGCTCTTCTTTCACTATCTCCCTAAGATTTGGATTCATCCTTCTTTGAGGTTGTCTGATTGGTCTATTGTTTTCCTCAATATAGATATGATGGATGCAAGTCTTAGGATCAATACCTTTCATGTCAATATACTCCCATGCAAATGCAGTAGAATGTTTTTGCAAGATTTTGGTTAGTTCTTCTTGTTGTGACTTTTCCAAATGTTTGTTGATATTCAATGTTTTTCCTAGAAAAATCTCAATGGTAGAACTACCAAAATCTTCCATAGAGTAAAGAGACATTTGTCTTGATGATAAATATTCTATGTCAGATTCCAACTGAAATTGTGTGGGGTCATATTCTGAAAATATCTCAAAATTCTCTAATGTGTTCAGAATTTGACTATCCTCACTGATTTCGGAAATGGTAAAGACAGGTTGTATAGTGTTCTCATCATCGACCCATTCATTGTCTCCTATTTCTGTGATTGCTCTTGCTGGAGGATACAAATTGAATTTCTTTGTCGAATTACCATTTGAAATGTACATGTCTCCAGATCTACAACTAATAAAAGCATCAGCTGTGGCCAGCCAAGGTCTTCCTAAGATAATGGGATGTCCTCCTAGATTACTTTTGGGAGTCAAAATCATAAAGTCTACTGGATATTCCCAAGAATCTAAGGAGACTGAAATATCTTCTAATACACCATCTGGTTTAATAACCGATCGATCTGCAAGTTGCGATAAAGTAGGTGTAAAAAGAAGGTTAGGAAGTTTTAACTGTTCCATAGTCTGTCTACTCATAATGTTGATAGCAGCCCCTAAGTCAATCAATGTGTTTGGAATTTCTATCCCATTTATATGTGTCTTGACAATTAGACTTCCTGGATCTACATACTTCTGCATGGTAATTTTTCCCATCATAATATCTGCAATTTTTCCTACCAGGTGGATTATTCTTGTGTCTTTTAGTTTCCTTCCTGGTCTTTTGAAACTCAACTCCTTTATTTTTTTTACTTTTTGGGAATAAAATTTCGAATGAAAGCACATGGCAGCAGGCCTCGTGTTAATATTATTTAATTCATCTAGAAAAATATGATAAACAACAAAATTTGTTTTCACATATAGTTTATAATATCTTTTGGAAAAGGAGGTGTAGATGAAGATGCAGGTTGCTCAACCATAGGAGTTGTGGGTGTTAGCTTTTCTTTTTCTTTTTGAATTTTTGAATTTTGAAGAGATTCTTCCTCAGAACCCTTATTGACTTGAAGAGAATCCTCCTCGGAGGTATCTTGCTCTTGAATATCTATAGAAGGTTTTTCTAAAACTCTACCAGATCTAAGTTGTACATCATTGAGAGGAACAATCATATAGGTAGGAAATTGTTGTCCTTCTACCATGTAAGTATTCTGAGGATTTTTATTATTAGGATTTGGCAATGGCTGAGCTGGAAGTTGATTTGTCTTTTGTTGGTATGGGAGCATGAGTTGAAGATTTGGATTTTGTTGAGAAGGTTGTTGTTGTGAAAATGGCAATGAAAGTTGTGGATTTGAATTTGGAAGTTGTGGAGCTTGTTGATTTTGAAAAGATGGAGGATATTGATAAAATTGAGCAAATCTCCCATAAGGATTTTGCATCCCTTGTACCCATGGCTGATATGGATTCTGATGTTGGGGCCAAGGTTGTTGCCAAGGATTCCAATTTTGTGGGGTTTGAAGATTCATAGGGTTGTTAAACCCTTGAGTTTTTTGTCCCTGCCAAGGTCTTCTTGCAACAAAACAGAGAGATTCTACTGAATTTGGGTCTTCTTGAAAGACAGCTTTGAGTCCAAGAATTGAAGGACAATCCTTGATCTCATGATTCTCTGAGCAAATCATACATGTTTCTACAACTTTTTCATCCAAGGGACATTCCCTTAAAGCATGTTTATTCCTACATTTCGGACAAAAGATGGCTAAAGCATCTGTTTCTGCTTTCTGCTTGTTTTGGATTTTAAGGGTGTCTAGTTGTTCACTAAGGCTCCCTAAGATATCAGTTTTGAATTCATCAAGCATGTTACCAATTTCTACCCTACTTACTGATCCAGTTGCAGATTTGTTAGCCCTAATAAGAGAAGGATCTCTAGGCCCTTTTCCTGTTTTAGATTTTCCTCTTCAGAGATGGACACATAGTTCTGTTATGTCACGAAGTGGAAGTTGAGAAATGTCTCCTTTCCCCATCATGTTTAAAATATCTATCCATTCATCTCTAATGGCTTTTAATATGAGGGCTCTCAAGGTTTCATCATCTAAGTTGCTCATCTTTGCTCTTTTCAAGTTGTATTGAAATCTTTCAAATAAGTCTTCCAAATTTTCATCTTCTTTTTGCATCATCTTGAATACCTCATCCTTGTGATTGGTGGGCATACAATAGTCCAAATATCTATCCAAAAATGTTTGTTTCATATCATTCCAAGTCCTAATAGATTGGGTGGCTAATCCCATGAACCATTTCAAAGCGACTCCCTTCAATGTTGAAGGAAACAGTTTGAGTTTTTGAGAGTCTTCCATATAGTCATAGGTTCGGCACACGACTTCAAACTCAAACAGAAATGTTTCGGGATCCTCACTTCGCAATCCATAAAAGTTAGGGAGGACAGATGGTGAGATATTTTTCATCGTTGTATGAGTTTCCTCATCAACTATAGGGAATCCAAACAAGTTGTCTCCTTCCCTATTTCTTCCATTATTATCTTCACCATTGTTGTCTCCATTGTTTCCTCCTCCTCTACCTCTACCTCTACCTCCAAATCCATCTATTATTTCCTCTGCCATGATATTTTCTTTAGAGTCCTTAAAGTCCTTTGGTTCTTCTATCAAGGGAGGATGAGAGAGAGTCTCTTTGTTTTCTAAATGGGATTTAGTAGGTGGTATAGGAGAATCCTCTAATTCAGTTGTTCCTTGAATTCCAAAAATCTTAAGGCTAGGGGTAGATGGTGGTGAATCTGGTCTATGCCTTGAAGAAGATGGAGTTGTGAAAATCGAACTCTTGGCTTTAGCTATAAACCTTCCCCTAGAATCTCTTGATCTATGCATGTCATTTTTTATTTTTTAAAAAGTTGGGCTAATAATTCTCTTTCTGATCTTCCAGATCACACTAGGTGCAAGAAGAGAGCATACTTAAGGAATTACTAAACCAATAACTCTCTTTTCTGATCCTCCAGATCACACTAGGTGCAAGAGGAGAGCATACTTCAAGAAGTTATCAAGTTTTCCCTTCTTTTTATTGTTTTTTTTTTTTTTTTAAGAAATTGGCTACCTAGTTACACTTCCCCGGCAATGGCGCCAAAATTTTTGGTCAATTTAGTGTGTCCTAAATTGCTACATTAATTTATCAATCCGGGATTCGTAAGCTGATGAAGTGTGGCGCACTATATGTGCAAGATAACCTATTTCTTATCTTTTTGTCGTTTTTATATTATCTTAACCATTGTTGTCTCCATTGTTTCCTCCTCCTCTACCTCTACCTCTACCTCCAAATCCATCTATTATTTCCTCTGCCATGATAGTTTCTTTAGAGTCCTTAAAGTCCTCTGGTTCTTCTATCAAGGGAGGATGAGAAAGAGTCTTTTTGTTTTCTAAATGGGATTTAGTAGGTGGTATAGGAGAATCCTCTAATTCAGCTGCTCCTTGAATTCCAAAAATCTTAAGGCTAGGGGTAGATGGTGGTGATTCTTGTCTATGCCTTGAAGAAGATGGAGTTGTGAAAATCAAACTCTTTGCTTTAGCTATAAACCTTCCCCTAGAATCTCTTGCTCTATGCATGTCATTTTTTTTTTATTTTTTATATTTTAAATTTGGGCTAATAATTCTCTCTCTGATCTTCCAGGTCACACTAGGTGCAAGAAGAGAGCATACTTAATAAATTACTAAACCAATAACTCTCTTTTCTGATCCTCCAGATCACACTAGGTGCAAGAGGAGAGCATACTTCAAGAAGTTATCCAGTTTTCCCTTCTTTTATTATTATTATTATATATATATATTTTTAAGAAATTGGCTACCTAGTTACACTTCCCCGACAATGGCGCCAAAATGTTTGGTCAATTTAGTGTGTCCTAAATTGCTACATTAATTTATCAATCCGAGATTCGTAAGATGATGAAGTGCGGTGCACTATATGTGCAAGATAACCTATTTCTTACCTTTTTGTCGTTTTTGGTTTTCTAATGTGAGATGGAAATTCTAAAATAAAAACAAGTATGGTTATGATTGTTCAAGGCAATGATATCCTTTATAATGATTTACCAACTTCAAACTTAAAAATGAATTTGAAACATACAATGACAAAACTGAAAGGAAATGAAAATGTGCTGCTAGCCTAATAAATCAAACAGTGAACTATTGAGCATGAAAATCAAACTATCCTTGCTGCTGTCTAAACATAAAAGAAACTATGCTTAAAGAAATCCAAGAATTGCAACAAAGTAAATCTAAATCAAATTACATCAACTTATATTCTGATCCCTCGCCATTAGTCCAGATATGGCTTTCGGAGGTAACCATAAACAACTTGAGCAATCTGATATCTAATTTGCAGAAAAAGAAACTAATATCAAACTACACACTCATACTTCAATCCCTCACCATCAATCCAGCTGTGGCTTTCGGAGGTAACTGAAAATGACATGAGAAATTTAATATATCTAACTTGCAGAAAGTAAACTAATATCAAACTACACATTCATACTTCAATCCCTCACCATCAGTCCAGCTGTGGCTTTCGGAGGTAACTGAAAATGTCATGAGCAATTTAATATATCTAACTTGCAGAAAGTAAACTAATATCAAACTACACATTCATACTTCAATCCCTCACCATCAGTCCAATTGTGGCTTTCAGAGGTAACTGAAAATTTCATGAGCAATTTAATATATCTAAATCTAACTACTGAAGCAAATGTGCAAGACTAAAATAAACAAAGCAGTAATGGAATTAAACAAAAACTAAGAGAAATAAATTAGCAGCAGAACAATATTGATTTCATGTCATTAGTCAAAATATATGCAAATGCCCGGGCTTCCTATTTGTAATCTGAAACAAGAACACTGATCAGTTAACATAAACCATGAAAGATTATGGACAAAAGTAAAGTGTAAAGCATGAAAGATTATAAATAGAGATGAAGCATAAATACCATGAATGATGCAATGTATAAACACATGAATGACTTATGGCACAATGAGCTTAAAGAAATAAAACAAGAACTATACAATAATGCACAAAACCTCAGCGTGTGCAGGGGCCCTTTGCACTAGCCTCGGGCAACAGCCTTCAAATACGAATTACGCTTGGAAACAGAGTCTTCTTATATATTAAAATGCAGTCATAATAGAGAGATGATATTATGGCACAGTGGCAACATAATTACATTACAGAGCTATCTGGAGGCTAATGGAGACTAATATAATATGCGTATGCAAACGCATTATTTATAACAAAGGAAATATAACTAATTCCCTAAAGTTTATGCTGATAGAAAACACGTAAACCATTACGTCCAGAGATCTAGGATCATGGCCGCGTTGAGGAGTAAATCTATGAAGAGTGGATGTTGAATTCGGCTTATGGAGCCGTGTACAGGTGTTGATGTGTCTCCCATAAGTTAGAAACGGTCATGCAAATCCTCACGTGATGAGAAACAGAGTCCTGTCACTGTGGGACTCTACGGTTGACTTCCACTTGGCCACCTTTGACCACAGCCTCCTTAAGTGAATTTTCTCGAGCCAATAGGACACGATCCATGTCCACATCATTTCTGACTTGCCCATGTCGCTCATTTTTCCTAAAGACACCTATAACATAGACTTTCACAAAATGGCTGCGGAAAGTTGCAGCAACTGCGGAAAGTGGCAAGATTCCGTAGATAAATGAGAAAAAATCTAAATCAAACAACAGACACAAAATATAGTTAAAAACCATTTTAGATGCTCTTTTGCAATTAATATACAATGATATTGACAACTTGGAAGGTTCAGGTGAATGAAAAAGGTCTAGAATGGTGTTTAGGAAAGATGCAGATTTGAGACTCAATAGTAATGCTACCAATCAAACATACTGGATTATCAGCAGATCTTTCTTCATTCTGATTTACAAGGGAGATTTCTAAATCTGTACAATAAAGCTCAGTGGATGAATGGGCAAGATTTTTTGTTTTATAAAATATTTCAGAGGCGGGCTGCTTGTTTAATATTTGATCAATTTCTTCTTCTGTCAAAGGGGAAGGTGTTCCTGTGTTTCTTTGAGCAGAAGTATAGTAGTTCTCTATCTCTTGTGAAGACTGAATTTGAGGTTGGATGTCTTCTTGGGCCTTAGCTATAAGGGATGATGAATCATTATTTGGGTTTTTAGGAATATATTGAGGAATTTCTTTGATTTCTTGGTTAATTTATTCCTCAACTATTTCATCTAGATTCTTGTAATTTTTTAATTGAATGTTGAACTCATGAATGGCTATCAAAAGATCTTCACTATGCATATTTTCCAAATCCTCTTCATAGTATGTGATGTGCCAGGTGATGTTTTGTGATGGATCATAATATTTTTCACCCCAGGATAAGGATGTATTTTTTGTTTTATAGTTCTCAAAAAACACATTTTCAAGGTCTTTTAAAGAAAACACACTACCGGGTTCTAACCATTCATACCAGTCCCTTGCCTTCCCTTCTAATGTTAACATGAACATTTTCATTAGGCAGTCTTCGTGCCATTCAACTTTCAACCTCCATACATGTATATGAAATTTGACAAGATGTAACAATGGGTTATCAAATATTTCACCTTGAAAAACAAGAAGGTTGTCATCCCAATTCACCTGGGGCATCTTATTTGGGAACCCAGGGGTATGTTCTCTACTCATTGGGGCATATCTTCGTTGTATCCTTGGAATCATTTTGTAAATCAGAAAAGAGGTCACTGTGTCTTGTCAACTAATTCAGAGTCTTCTACCAGTGGAGTCACTTGGTATTTTGGGAGTTGTGGAGTGTGGAGTCACCAGGTCGATGAATTTGAATGTTTTGAAGCAGGCTGTTGTCCACCATTAGCAATTAAATACCAATATAAGAATATTATGGGTATTCTTAGGTCTTGAGGATGTCTAAGATGAAGTTTAATCAGAATTACCCAGTGGAGTCGCCATTATGTTGGGGACTCAACTGGATAACACACCAAATATTCTTGAATCAAGGGGTTTTCTGAGGTCCTAAAGGTATATCAGGTATAACCTACTCAAAATTCCCGAGCGGAGTCGCCATTATGTTGGGGTTCCTATGTTTTGGCCAGATTGGAAAAACCAAAAGACAAGACAACATCAAACCACTTTGGGATCCTAGGATCTAGCCCTCCTAGATCTAGAGAGGGATCTCTCTATAAATGTAAAGAATGATATATCTTTAGGGTAAGTATATGGTATTAGGCTAGTTATGAAGCACAGGGGTTTGGTTTGTTTTTTGGTTGGAGATCATTAATTGAGAAGGTTATGTGAAGTGAAGAAGGAACTAAATAGTAGGATGTTTTAGCATGGGAAAATAGGTCAAGAGAAGTTCCAATCCATTGGGCTATGGAGTCATAAAAGGGTTTACTCGCATAAAAACTATCCAAGGGTTTCCATAGGACAAGTCATCTATACCAAAGGATATTTTTAGATCGATGGTGAGATGGAACATTAAGAAGTGAGGTGAATGAAAGAAACCAAAGTGCAGCCTAAAATTAGGTAAGGAATTTTAACCTATCTTGCTTTTGACATACTTTCAAAGGAAACTCTCAATAAAGACACAAATGCTAGCTTAAGATCAATTAAGGACTTTTAACCTATCCTGCTTTCAGCATACTCTCAATGGAGACAATCCAGCGGTCCTCATAACCACTTTCAGAAGGTAGAAAACATTTAATATTAAACACAGAGTAAGGCCTAAGATCAGAGAAATACTTTTAACCTTCTCTACTTTTGACACCAACTCCTAGGGAAACTTTCAAGAAAAACTGTTGGAGAAAAACTAGAGGACAGTGCTAACCATAGACTTCCCTAGTTCAATATTTACTTAGCATGAAATCAAAATATCATTTAAGAACAATGTTTCAAGTTGTACTCAGCAAGACATGGGTTGACGAACACTCCTTGACTGGTTATACTCTATAGAATTATCCTTAAATATACAATTAGAGGAAAACATAAAGATAAAGCTTATCAGTGAGATTTAGGGTACTTCCAATAGTATGTCCTAATCTATTCTTGTTGTTCTTTATCAGAGAATAATGGACAGTATGAAAAACATGAAAGGAAGAAAATTACAGTAAGGAAAGCATCACCAATAATATAGACAAGGATCCTGTGAATCTTCTTGTTCAATTGATCTGCAAAACTAGTCACACACTTTGAGTCCAGTGGCTTTTTACAGTCCAAAATTTTCTTCCCAGCCTACTATATTACAAACTACTCAGCTACTTTCCCTCAATAACAGTTCAAACAGTCAATAAAATCCCAACCAACCAACCCTTTCAATGTAATTTTCATGGGTTCTTATAGGTGGATGAGGAGTTGGAGTAGTAGATATGAACTTAAATGATCCATTAAGACATAGGGGAGGAAGTGTTTGAATTCCCACTCTACATAATGGCTTTGCATTAACTGTTGGTACTCTTTAGGTTGGTTTAGAAGTCTTTTTCACATTGACAATTAACTTCAAGTATGTTTCTTTGAAGTACTCTCTAGCTTTTGGTACTCTGTTCTATCTTCTGAGATAAGTAAGGCAGGAAAATGGCTTTCAAGTCTTCCATACTTTGTAACTAATGCACTGACAGTTCTTAGGACTCTTTTACAGATTAGTAGCTGCTCTAGGCTCGATGAAGAATAGAGAATGGGTAGTAGTAATTTGGTCCTTTCTTCAGTAAAAGGAATGTTCTGCTAATATATCCTCTGCACTGTTGTGATCAATGATTTGTATTTATTATGTGTTTTAAGCCTCATTAAAATTCCTTGATCCTCCTTATGGTCTGTGAAACTGCACCTCTGTTTGTAGCTGTGGATTAGGCATCAAATCTTCAAAGTGTCGCACTGATTCCTTTGATCTTTAACTCTGATTTATGTAGTGGTGGTCTTGATGTCTGAGGGGTTTGGTCGTGCGAAAAATGGTCATGATCCATTGTTTGGGACACGAAAAATATCCCTAATGGCCCCTTTTTCATTTAATTATGCCATAGGGTCGTCACCCTGAGTGTTTATGTCACTTCTTGTGACTGTGGGACAAGTTGGGAAGGACCACCAATAAACCTGCAACATAGTGCAAACATGTTAGGAAATCCTTCTAATTTTTTTAGGCTGATTACGAAAGGCTTAGCTGGAGGGTGTGGAGCAGTGTGAATAGTGATTGCAGTGGAAAAATGGGAAGAAAACCCTGGTAGAGCAGCTAACCAGGTCAAATGGAGGTTTGGGTGGGACGAGGAATGTGGGCTGTTAGATCAGGACGATCTATGGTGGAGATCATCCGATGAAGCATTTTGAGAGAAACATGAAGGGCAAGTGAATGGCATTGCGATATAACATGGACCGTGCGATCTCAAAGATCGATGGCTAGGATCAAATCGGGGGCGATATTGTGGAGGACGACGGTATAGCGGAAAACCGAGGATGGTCTTCGAAAATGAAATGGGGGGAGGTAGTTTTGAGCGAATGGAATGCGATTCCATACATTGGGCGACATGTGGATCCTCAAAACAACCCATTTTTCAAAATTTTGTAATGTTAACTCTTGGGCACAAAAATTTTGCGAAACAGAGTTTAAGCTGTCGGATCTCTTGGTGTTGATCGAACGGTGCGGATAGCACGCGACGGTAGGTAAGATGCACGGGGCATGGATGGTGGGACCAACAATTACGTCATAACCTTTGTTGCATGGTGGATGGGTTCAATGGGCTATCAGGTTAAGTCCTGATCGTTGGATTAGGGGAAATGAACGGTTGTATCTCGATCGAAGGGGCGATGGCGAAGGGTTATGGGCGGAGCGCGATGCAATCTCAGCCATTGTTTCTTCTTGGGCCATTGAGGGATCCATGCTTTGGAAGGAAGGCTTATCCTTTTGCGATGCAATGGAGGGGTGTGGTCCCATGAAAAAGGTGAGGAAACTAGGGGTTAAAAAAGAACAGGCTTATCGCATCGGGGATTTGAAGTAAAAGGTAACAAAGAAACAGGAAACCCTGATGCGATTGCATGATGGGGTTAGCTCTGGGTTATGGCTCCAAGTCACATGCAGGGAAATGGGGCTAGGGATAAGGCCAAAGGGGCTTAAGGCTTTAATGCGAAAATGAAGATTTTTAAGGATTTTGAAGGGTTTTTTGAGGAATTTGGAGGTTCTGATAGGTAAGAAAGGGGATTTTTTAGAACCAAATAAAAGGGAGATATAAGGCTTAGAGTGAATTTTGAAGGGAATGGAGGAAAATGAAGTATGAATGAGTTAAAATGAGGAAAAAGGAGGCCTTTTGAAAACAGTTTCTTTCATAAATAGCAGGGTTCATTAATGGAAACAGCAGTGAAGATTCTCTAAAGGATAGAAAACACATGGAGGCTTCAAGAATGATAGATTTACAAAGTAAATGTTTCTCCTGAAGGCTCAGAAACATATTTAGCCACCTATTTTCTTTGAAAAATTATTATAGGTGGCTAACATGATCAACGCAGCATCAATAGGGACTCTGTCCCAAATCCATAAGCAGCCATCGTGAATTAAGGCGAGCAACTGCCGAGCCAACCGATCTGTGACATTGTACTGGCGAAAATGGGGCATCTGTAGCAGATTCAAGAGTCCAGACCTGGCCAAGCCACATACCCATCGCTGAGGAACCACCATGAATCCATCATTTGCATGGATTGTATCAAAGTACAATGCGGGGGCCAACTTAGGGAGGGTTTCAGAATCTTCCAAGTCGTGATCATCAAACTTGACCTCATAGAGTCTTCCACAAGGATAACTGAGGACAGGGACTTCCCCCAGGGTTAGGGGGTTTGCAGATAAGTGACCAAGCCATCCAAGTTCCTTGGCTTTCGTGTGGATGATCTACATGGGCGAACGAAGGGAGGTAACCAATTGATCAGATTGGCGGGCAGAGCACCTTCCTGCACATAGTTATCCAGGGGTGATGCTAGCGGGGATATGGTGTGACGCGGAGAAGACCTAGGCTTCCCGGTAGCCCATCTCGCAGCTTTCAGGGCTTTTCCTGAGCCTTGTGATTTCTCTTTCCCTTTCCTTGTGACCGACATAGAGGGAACGTCTTCCAATTCAGACTCAACTTCCATTATTTCCTCAACGTTAGGCCCTGTCGGGGCCAAAGGTTTGGCAGGGCTAGTGGCCATCATCCTTGCATGAAAAATGAATCCCAGCCCTAGGTGACTACTATCAGACGGAGCAGGTTGACCAAACATGAGAGGGATAGTGCAGATATGGGAAATCTGATTGCTCAAGTTCTTCCGTGAGAAGAATGATGAGTACAAGCAATGCAAGTGAGACAGAACCCCTAGCTAAACTATCCTACTCCTTCTATAATACCCACAATCGTGCAATGGTAATATAAACTTTATCTGAGATGTATCCCCCAAGGAACAGTAAAAAATACCTAAAATTTGCTTCATTAAATGCCCTGAGGCTACTCCTTTTAAAGGTATTTTTTTCTTTTTACCAATTGTCACTGTTCCAACAGCTACTTGTCACATTCCCTGTGTTCTTGGCCTATTTTCTACGCTAGGTTCAATCATCTGCATCTTCTATGCCTCCTCCCCCAACACAGGCTTTCCTCCTAGGTAACTTATGACCAAAGACAAAGTTTCCTGACATTCGTTATCCTAAGAGAACCTTACCTGCCATGTAATTGAGGTTTTAAGAGGGGCTATAGTCAGAGCATATTTCCGAACAAACTTCCTGTAATAACCTATGTGGCCAAGGAATAAATGAAGCTATTTTTTTGTTGTAGGGGCTTCTGAATAGATGAGAGCTTTGATTTTTGTACCTATAGCCGATGTAGAGTGCATTTTAATGCTACTTTTCCATGGCTGAATTAGTTTGGCACCCGTGCATAGCCCCGAGTTGGGAGTAGCTCGTGTGTCAGCCTAACCTTCTTCTGGGGCTAGGCCACAGTATTCAATTATTCCTGGCTCCTTCGGGTCCCACATGGGTAGTTTAGGTGCCATATACAGGTGTGATTTACTCCATGCCATCGTGTCAGTATCCTGCAAAGCTTCTGCTCCTTTGAATCACAGGGTCAACATAGCACGACACTCTTCCCAATCTTGGAATGCTTCCTTCTAGGTGTCCCACCATTGTGTAGGTCTCTTACGCATGGCTAGTTTAACGGCCCATAGCCTTTGTTCCCTTGGGACCGCAGCTTCAAAAACTCATAATAATTCCTTAACAGTACCTAAAATGTCAAAGTAAGGTAGGTCCCTTACCTCTGAGGACACGTAGCGGAAGTCTTTTGTGGCCTATATCCAACGCAGCGTAGAGACATCATGTAACCAGTTTTTCCAATTCTCTATTTCCTCGTCGGGATTAGAGAAGAATTCATTATCCTCCTCCTTGCAAAGTACTTCATCCACTGTTGGGTTGACTGCATCCCGCACAGTTAACTTATAGATACAGTCCACATCTTCCTCCTTGGGTACTAGTTCAGTGTAGTGTTTACCTTACACAGGGTCTAATGGTACTATCACCCTTGTGCTGTTATTTTCAAACACCATGCTTCTCTTCTTTAAGTTAATGATACCGCCCATGTCGACGACCCAATCCAATCCTAGTAGTGCAGGGTATGGGTCCGCATCTTCTATGATCTGAATGACTTCAAATTCAGCCCAGACCTTGACCCCTGCGATATCTACCATAATCCCTAGTAGCCTCCCTAAAGGTACGATCTTCTGTTGATTAGCCATGTGTAGCTGGATAGTAGACCATTCCAACTTTGGTTCGCCCATTCGTTTCCAACTCTGTTTAGGTAATACATTTGCATCCGATCCTAGATCCAAAATAACCCGGTCCATCTCATAATCACTGATCTATGCTGTCAGTCACATCTCCCCCCTAGTGTGTTTCTTATATCTGTATAGTTTGTGCACATCCATAAAATCTGGGGACACAGTAGGGCATGTTGGGTAGCTATCTATTAATGCCTAAAGATTCTGCATAGCTTTTAGGTTGCGCAACAACTTCATACATGCCTGCAAGAAAGGTTTGACCTCCTCATCTGCCTTAAGGTTCGCAGGGAGTAGGGATGTAGATGCCTTTGTCCCGAAAAAGTCCCTGCGAGCTGCTATAAATGTTTATATTTCTTTCTCTAGGTCCAGCCCTTCTTTTTTGCTAACTTCCTTGCGGATCAAAGGTTCGGTTTCAACCTTCTCCCCAGTCCCTCTAGTAGCCAATCCACTGTGCATAGCAACATTTATGCTTGGATCCTTATCTCGCATCTCAGTCTTAACCCTCTGCACATTCTGTGTAGGTGGTAGCTTCTTCTCACACATTTTTTCTATCAAGAATAGATAATCTTCAAGCGTATGGTCCAACTATCTATAGTACCTGTAGGACTGTCTTGTAGGGTTCAGAAAATCCCTCACAAAGTGCTCTGTGTCGCCACAATTTTAGCAGATCACTTGCCCTCAGCCCCGACCTACACTTCCACCTTGGCCTCCTCCCATGATTCCTAAGGGGGAGCCTCCCATACCTGCGGGGATTTTTGGTGACACGGGGTCTAACTGTACCCTATACAAGCTTCCCCATTCTATCATTAGATCATAGGTTCGACAGTTCTTCTCATCATGCCCTACTGACCGATAGAACCGACACCATTGTTGCTTCCATTTTGGGATGTATGTGCCCAAGTGGGGGCAGTGGTTTGTATCATGCAACCCTGCTACGCGACAATCCTCACACCATAAAGTAGGTCTGCTTGGGCCTAGTCGTACTATGCTAGGTCCTTCGCTTGATCCAGGGTGCATTGGACTAGGTCCCCCTGTCAGTAGCGGGCTCATATCCTTCGTATGTCCTGATACTCGACATCATTTTCACCATAGATCTATGCTAGCTTCCCATCCCTGTTCCTTTCGTAGGTTCTGAATCTTCATGTGCATTGATCCAAGCTGCTCCTGAATTTGTTTTACTCCTAACAAAGTATCTTCTCTGGGCATAGCTTCTAGTTTCATAGTGGCTTCAAAAGCTTTGTCTTGTGATTCAAAAGTTTGGTGACCCATAGGTATGCGCAGGTGAGGTAGCAACATAGCGATAAACCACTCCGTATGTTGTCTATCGTCATACTTAAATTATCCTTCTCTGATAGATTTCTTTAGGTGTTGATCAGCTTCCCCCACAAACTCAGTCGTCCCTTGCTTGAAATATTTTACATTTTCTACGATCTGTGAATAGGACTTAGGTTTCTGGAATTGTTGTTTCAGGATGTCCTTAATATCTTGAATGGATGTGCTTCCATTCTGAGATATGTATCACATATACCAGTTCAAAGCTCTCTCTTCAAAGGCCAGGGTTAGCTGCGCCCTCTTCACACAATCACTTGCCACATTTTGCGAAGTCCACACCGAGTCTGCAAAAAACCAAAATTGGTCCATTTCCTCATCTCCCGCACCTTTGAAGGTGGGTAATTTCAAGTGCACCACCATATCTTCTTCTAGCAGGGTTTTGTACAGGGTTTTACCCTTACGTGGTCCTGAAGGCGATGTAGCTAGCGGGATTTGAGCAACTGTTCCATCTAACGGGCTTTAGACAGATCTATCCCCTTATTTTGTACCTACTCTGCTTTTCTTCTCAGCCTTCGAACACTTTTCTCGACATTACCCGATCCCTCTCTCAAAATTCTCCTGGTCCCAACAACAGAACCATTTTTTGGCTCAAGGGGTCCTGACCCAATTTTGGAGGATAAGGTTTGCCAACAAACCCCTATACTACTGGCCCTTTCGGCAGTGACCTGCTTGCGCAGGTCAAATTCTCACCCAAAGTAATATGGGTGGGTGCTAGAACCAGGTTTTCGCATCCTAAGAGAGGATAGGTAATCCAAGAAGATCTGTGTCTAGCTTTATAATGACCAGATCGCCTATCTTAGAATTGGATCTATAGATCTCCTTCGCATCCACGTGCGCAAGGTCAACTATACTTACTGTACTCAAAAAATCATATACTTATAAAACAATAGTGCAACATTACAGTTATTCTTTGCATAAAACATAACAAAATAGACCCAAATGCAGAAGAAACACTTAAAACAATATTTTGCAGCTTAACACAGAATATGCATAACACAGTAGCTATCAAAGATTCACATCAACAGTACAAATATATTCAACTACGCAACAACCTTTCTCATTCATTAATCCTTCAGTTCCTTCTTACAATACCAAAACCCGACCTGCGCACATAGTAGCAGGGTCCACACACAGCAGGACCTGGGATGTCTGCGCACACAGCTAGCATGAGTCCTTTCCCCAAAAAACCAAACAAATCTATTAAGCCACAATTCGCATCAAGATCTCATCATCTTCTTGCCTTATAATTCAAAATGTCCCTCTATTTATAACAATCTAGCCTAATCTTTCCTATGGTCTGCAAATCGTGGTTTTCGGACTCTAGGTCTACCCTTTAACCCGTTACAATGCTTTCGGGCTTTGTCCTACCCCAAAACCCCTTCGCTAGACTTAATATAATAAAAAATATACAAAATTGGACCAGTTTCGCAGCTTGCAGGAGACCCTGTTCCAACAGGTTGGATAGTCTTATTTTGTAGTGGAGCTATTGCACAACCTTTTGGAATGAAATCAAATACAATGTTGCAGAACTTGTGTTGAGAATTGTTTGGTATGCATTGGAGCATTTGTTCTTTCTCTGTATGTTTATCTATTCATGTTGAATGGTATATTTTCCTCTTTCAAACACATTCTTCTAAGTGCCTATCTTGTAATTTTATAAGCATAAATCATGTTTGTTCATGATCTGTTTTAGACAAGGTTTACATGACATGTCTACGTTCTTCTAAATGAATGAATTCACCTCAGTGCTCATTCAGACATTCTATCACTTCATCTTATACTCAATGACCAATTAAACATTATTTCAAGCTACCTATCTAGCCTCACACATTCTTTGAAAATTGACCTAGGAATTCAAACCTAAAAATCCTAGACCTAGCCTCCTCATTGACATTCCTATCTGTAATATCCCAAAATAGGGAAAATCTACAATAATGGGAATATCTTAAGATATTCCAAAATTTGAGATCCAACAATAAATTAACACAAACTGGAGTAGCAGTGACAAATCAACTCATAAAATGTAAGAAGAGCACATAGCCATCATATTAAGTTGCTCCAGCAAAATGTATACAAGAGCTTGAGGAAATAGTCACTCAAGTTAGGTAATACTAGCCTCAAGAAAACATGTACATGAAAATATGATAAAACACTGCTACAAAATAATGTCCAAGGCTATGACAGTGCAATTTTATAAGGAGAAACTGCTACTAACACATGTCAATACATAGATATACAAATGTATGACTCATACAACATTGGGAGTGAAGATCTAAGCTCCCAAATACTATTTCAAGACAATCCTGGAAGGATTGGCTAAAATATGCAAAACTGCAGAAATGTCAGAGTTGCAGTAGCAGCTGCAACTCAAGAATTGGAACTAGATGGAGATAGCTGAAGATGCTGCATCAGATAAATAAACCTCCTCCAATGGATATTTTAAGTGAAATGCTGATCCTATCACTGAACATTTCACCTTCAAATAATCCTGCAGACCCTCACTACAATTGCACACTGAAAATAACGCAGTCTAGAGAAGGGACTGTGTTGTAGGAGAAAGGAAATGTGATGGCCAAGTACCAAAATCTGCAATAAGCTCTAGAATCTTCCTCACTGGTGTTCCAAAGGAAAGAAAGCTTTCCCCTTTGAAAAACAAGCCCCAGAAGTGGTGTTGTCAACCCTCCACTGCAACACCCTGCAACGCAATCTAGCTCTCAACAGAAACTAAATTGTAGCTAAAGGAGGTAGCTTGGCCTCAAGCCTGGATTTGGAGAAATGAAGTGGAAGCTCCTTCAAGAGGCCTCTCTTGAAAGGAGAAGGAATTCCTAAATAGGAAATCCTTGTGCTACATAGCACTGCAACTCTGCTAAATAGTAGGAGAATGCACAAAGTCTGAACAAACCAGGAAATCAATAATACATATCATGTATAACAATGGCTTCCTTGCCCTTCTTTTAAACAAGTGAAAGCCCTCTCACCATGGGTCCCACTCCTTAGGGTTTCCTCCACCAAGGAAACTTCCTCCCATTCATACTGCGTTGTCTCTCAAAGTGATCTCCACCTCTTATCCCAGCGTTGTTGACTTGGTCAAACTTGACCTTGTCCATATGCAAAGGTCCCTTTCCACACATGAGGGTGTGAAATCTAGCTCCAATGATGATCCCTTTTCATACTATGAGGTATTTTATTCATATTTTATTGCGCATGGGCCTCCTTACCCATTTATTCAATCTCCTAGGTGTAAAATACAAAAATCAATATTCCAATTAGTTGCATGCTAATTTAGGAATGTTATAGTCCTCCCCTTCCAAATGTTGCTTGTCCTCAAGAAACTGCAAGGATAGAACTGAGAAGCCTCCTCTTCTCTCCCTGTAGCATCCTCATATGATAAAATCCTCCAAGGATCAAGGTGTTGTATCATAAATACATCTCCAAGTTGTCCCTCCCAAGTATGCAAGCTAGCTTTTGGTGTGCATCCAAAATAGCTATCATCATGTAAAACATCCATGGAGGAAAAAATGGGCGGTATAAAGGCCTTCTTGAGGCATGAGGTCTGATATATATTGGGATCTATCATCCCCATATGAATCTCCCATCCCCAAGCTATCATCCATACAAAATGATTCACCTCCCAACAGGAAACTCCTGAAAATGCTCCTCCACCTTGAGCTCATGCAATGTAGGTGGGTTGAAAATTTGGCCATGGTAGACAAGATTTCCTACCCCACGCTGTCCTCCTCTCCACTTAATATAAGTGTAGATTGTTTGCTGATCCTGGGCTGCAATAATGTTTCCCTCAAGTGGTAATAAGAAGACTATATCCTCAAGGACCTCCCTTCCAACGTTATGAATCATGCTGGCCCAAACCATCTCATATGTGATGAGTTGGAAATCACCATCATATGGCATCCAATAAATCATATAGCTCACCTCAAAAGGAAACAAGTGTTTTTTTTAGTGGCCACATACTCTCTCATGCTCCCATTAGAACCTGCAATGCAAATAATGTGGGAAATCTCTCCCCCAAAGGACACATCCAACTCATGTGCCTCTCTCCCAATCATGCTTCCAATACAAATAAGATCAATATCAACAAATTAAATCATGATCAACATCAAAATGAGGAAAATTCTGAAGTTTTCATGTGGTGCAAGAAGGTACCAACAGTTTTCCCAATAGTGACAGCACAATTTTCCAAATTGCTGCTTCATAAAATTACATGGCAAGTTGTTTTTTGTTGCATGGATAATTATGTATGTCATGACATCTACTGATAAATAGAAAATGGCTACTAAACATACATGAGATAAAACACTTGCCCAAGGCCATTTAAGAGATGGTTTTCTCCATCATACAATTTGGCCCAATGTTGACGATGGAGCTCAATGAAAAGCTTTCCCTCTTGTGGAGCAATTCACTGAATAGGAATGGTAAGAGTATGCAAATATTGTGTTAGAAAATCAATGGATGCAAAAAAAATGTTCTTACCATGTGTTGGGAGTAAGATGATGCATATATATATGAATAATTCCTCCATAGTGGTGTGACACACTCCCATGAAGAAGAATGAACCATATGCTACATGAAGATCACCCTTCTTATGCTTGGAAATCCAAGTTAAGAATATCATATCAATGTAATAGATGTTTCCATACACTACTTCATCATTCAAACCTCCTCCTTGTCCACCAAGTGCATAAAATGTGAAGTGATCCTGGGGACACTCCATCAATAACCCCAAGCTCCCAAGTGACAACATTGTTGGCCTATGAAGATAGGCTCCTACCAACTCATAGCTCCATTCTTTGACATGCTCATTGTCAAAGACATCTCCCATAATGCTGCTACACATAAGAAGTTCCTCCAAAAATGGAAGTACCTCTTGATCATCTATGGCCAAGGAGTAGCCTCTTTGCACCATGATAGTGCCATATCCTATTCCTGCAACATTATGCAAAGTGTGAGAGAAAATCTTCTCTTGCTCTCTCAAAATCCTCCAAAGCAAAAAAAACAATTTCTGCCTCCTCATACCTCCATCATACAAATCATGTGGTGAAAACATAATGATCATATCATCATATTGAATCCACACTCCTTGCTGTCCAATGATGCAAGTATCTTGCCACATACTCTTAGAAGGAGGATGATGGCCAAACTCTTTCAAGAGTAGCCAACGCAGCCAAGCCTCCTGTTGCCAAGTATCATAAATTTGCAAGTAGATTTCTAGCTTCTTTCTCATCTTCCACACCCATCCATCCAAATGTGGGTGCCTCCCATCATGATCAATCTTGGTACCCTTCCCATGAAGACTACCATCCTTCCAAATCAATTTTCTATCTTTGCATTTCATGGGATATTGAAATGCAATCTCCTCAATGACCTATTTGATCCCATAAGTATCCAAATAGGTGGTAGGCAAAAACCTCCCATCATGGTGTGTAGGGTTCATCAAGAAGTATTCAACACAAACATGAGAGATGTTATCCATCCTAATATGTCCTCCATCATCTATATGTTCCCCTTTGGTTATGTATATGGGAAGGTCATTGGAATATTTCAACAATTCTTGGGCCCCCAACTCACCATTGTTGCTAAATGACAATGTTGTTAATATTTCCAATGATGTACTTGTTGTCTCATGCTCCAACTCAAGGATGAACATATGGTTTGGTGTAAGTTTGTTTGGAACAATATTCATCCTCTCCTCCAATTTTTCAAACCCCAACCTCAAGTGTGTATACAACTCATCAATGGTGTATGAGGATGGTGGTTCCTCCCTTCCTTGAACAATTCAAGCTGGCAGAACGTAGTGGAAGTTATTTTCTCTAAATAAGCAACATGCAATGGTATACAACCCTCCATAGAATTTTATGAAACAATAGGAGATAAAAACTTAGGCATACCTTGGTGAAGTTTGGAAGAATCTTGTATGGCTGCAAGAGTTCCTTCCTCTAATGTGTTGGCTCCCCCAACTGGTGATGTGGAAGGTTGCTCTCCCAAGATTGTGACAGTGCTGGTACAAGTCTCCTCCAATGGTGGTGAGTGCTTCTTCTCCTCTGATCCCTCTTTGCCAAACTTTCTAATCAAACTTTGAGTAAAATTAGCAAAATTATGCACTCTTGCATGACCAAAATGGCTGAACCACCAAATATTGGCCTCACCCTCAAGGTGTAGCACTACAATTTCTACAGCTTCTCTCTCTACCACTGGATGTAGTAGGAAGAATGCATCAATTTTTCTTTCCCAAGCTCTTGCTGAAGATGATTCATCAAAAGTAGAAAATAGAAAACTATTGCCCTTCATTCTTCTTGTGCTGCAAGGTCTCTTCTCTTCCTCCAGCCGAATGAACTGCGGGAAAGCTAGAGTCTCCTTGAAGGCTCTAGTTTTAGATTTGTACTCAAAAAGGTACTCACTTAGAATCTGATGATCCAATTGTTCTACATGTTGTTTTTCTTCTTCTCTTTGAGAATAGGAAGTGCATGGCTCTTCCTCTTATTCACTGCAACTCTTCCTCTTTTTCTGATTAACCTCCTCGGAGAGGATCTTCCTGGATCTGAAAAGTGATGAAAGCAAGCTCATTATTTTCATCATCTTGACCTCTTCTCTTATTTGTCTTCTTATTCCTCTAATAGCATAATGGCTGAAACTCACAGGTTGAGCCAATATTATGCTTCGATACCACTATAATATCACAAAATAGGGAAAATCTACAATAACGAGAATATCTTAAGATATTCCAAAATTGGAGATCCAGAAATACATGAACACAAACTGGAGTAGCAGTGACAAATCAACTTATAAAATTTAATAAGAGTACATAGCCATCATATTAAGTTGTTGCAGCAAAATTTATACAAGATCTTGAGGAAATAGCCACTCAAGCTAGGCAATACTAACCTCAAGAAAGCATGTACATGAAAATATGATAAAACACTGCTACACAATAATGTCCAAGGCTATGATAGTGCAATTTTATAAGGAGAAACTGTTACTAACACATGTCAATACATAGATATACAAATTTATGGCTCATACAACATTGGGAGTGAAGATCTAAGCTCCCAAATACTATTTCAAGACAATCCTGGAAGGATTGGCTGAAATATGAAAAACTGTAAAAATGTCGGAGTTGCAGTAGCAGCTGCAACTCAAGAAATGGAACTGGATGGATATGGTTGAAGATGTTGCATCAGATAAATAAACCTCCTCCAATGGATCTTTTAATTGAAAGGCCGATCCTATCACTGAATATCTCACCTTCCAATAATCCTGCAGACCCTCACTACAATTGCACACTGAAAATAACACAGTCTAGAGAAGGGACTGCGATGTAGGAGAAATGAAATGTGTTTCCCAAGTGCCAAAATCTGCAATAAGCTCCAGAATCCTCCTCACTGGAGTTCCAAAGGAAATAAATCTTTCTCCTTTGAAAAAAAAGCCCTAGAAGTGGTGTTGTCAACCCTCCACTGCAACACCCTGCAACACAACCTAGCTCTCAACAGAAATTGTGTTGTAGCTGAGGGGGGTAGCTTGGCCTCAATCCTGGATGTGGAGAAATGAAGTGCAAGCTCCTTCAAGAGGCCTCTCTTGAAAGGAGAAGGAATTCCTAAACAGGAAATCCTTGTGTTAAGCAGCGCTACAACTCTACTAAACAACAGGAGAATGCACAAAGTCTGAAAAAACCAAGAAATCAATAATACATATCATGAATAAAAATGGCTTCCTTTCCCTCCTTTTAAACAAGTGAAATCCCTCTCACCATGGGTCCCACTCCTTAAGGTTTCCTCCAACAAGGAAAATTCCTCCCATTCATACTGCATTATCTCTCAAAGTGATCTCCACCTCTTATCCCAACGCTGTTGACTTGGTCAAACTTGACATTGTCCATATGCAAAGGTCCCTTTCCACACATGAGGGTGTGAAATCCAACTCCATTGATGATCCCTATTCATACTATGAGGTATTTTATTAATATTTTGTTATGCATGGCCCTCCTTACCCATGTATTCAATCTCTTAGGTGTAAAAGGAAAAAATCAATATTCCAATTAGCTGCATACTAATTTAGGAATATTACACTATCCAACACTAAAAACATAAAAAAAAAAATCCTATTTACTGAGTTTCAATACCTAGCCTAAGATCAATATATATTCAGTCATTCCACTAACTGCAAAGTTACAACAAGAGAGCCCTATCTGGTCCTAGTAGGGCTAGATACTTGACATGAAGCTTGGTATGTGCTTACCTTCCTTCAATCCCACTCTTAGCCTTGGGAAATTGGGGGGAGTGATAACAAATGCTAGACTTCAAATTGACCATAATAAGTTGCAAGAAAATAGTGAAAAATAAGAGGTTGTTTTAGAGCCTTTTGCAGATGATGATATTCCTTCAGGTTCAGAAAATGAAGAGTCTACTAAAGAAGAGGAGATTGTCTTGGATCCTATGAATGTGAAAAATTTTGCTGCCTCAAACGCAGATTTTCTAGAACAAAATCACTTTCTCCTAATATTATTGAAGACCCTATTGCCAATTTGTTTCAGCCATCTAAGAATATGATCTTCTTGTATTTATGAATCATGAATACATGTTCAGTGGAAACTTTGAGTTGCCTATCTTTTTCTTCTTTTTCCTGCTTAAGAAAAGTGTGAGCAGGATTCAAGTAAGTAGCCATTTTCTGGATTCGTTACACTGGAGGGATCATATCACATGATTGTATACATATATATATCTTTAGTAGGTGGGAATTTATCATTAAGACTTGAAATCCAAGGAGAAGGCCCTAAGCTCCCAATGGTCTATTTCCATAAGTAAGTTCAGTCGATAGTCAAGTTTTTGAGCCAAAGTTAGTTTCTGTTTCAGTTAGTCATTTGAGTTTCTACTATTTTATTTTGACTCCATTTCCCAAAGGATGAGGCTACCCAGTCTACAATGTTTTTGACACCTCCTAAAAGGATCAACCATCCCCAACTGGAGCCAATGTTAGTGTTGATATAGGGTAAAATGCTTGGGTTGTTGGTTATCGAATATCCCTCTCAGGGATTTTCGGTGCCCAAGGCAGACAGTAAGATTAGTTGTGTAGTTCACAAAGATGGTACATACATATCCATATTAACTTAAAACAACTTGATGGAGTAAGATGGAAGATTACCTCTCTGATGATCTTGAAGTCTTTTGGAGAGCACTGAACAGCGAAGCAGGGATCCTTCTTCACCAGCTCCAAATCTTGACTCTGCAATTATTCAAAGCACCAGTGTAATCTCTACCATAACATACATTTCCTATCAATTAATTTAATATATAATAAACATTTAAACTATGTACAACTAAGCCATTCATCTCATGCTATATAAGTGATTAAATAACAATGACAATATCAACACATAGAATGGACAAAACAGATACAGTTCTATTGATTTATAAAAAGGAGGATTAGAACCCTTAGTTGTACCAAGCCCTCCTCAGCCTTCCAATCTCTCTATCTCTCAAAGTGGTGAAGTCTTGATCAACAAGTTCTCAATGTACCTATTTGACCTTTGACCTTCACACTACAACAATGATCTCTACTTCACAAGTATTCAAAAACTTTGACAATCCTTCGACCTTGAACCAAGACCTTAAACTCCATTTTATAGGAGATGGAGAGAGCAATCATTGCCCTTATCTTTCCACCAGTTCTAAATAGAAAAAACCAAGATGTTTCCTCAACTTCCATGCTTTTGCCTTCCTTGAGAGTTTAGTTGTTTATGAGAAGGCCCAATAAGAGATTAGTGCTTTGCAGTTTCCTTTTTGTACTGACTCTCTTGTGAGAAAAACTTGGAAATTTAAATAATTTTCCATGGGTTTTTCCCATTCCAAACTCAAAACATGGGTAACGCTGCCCTCTAGTGTAAACAGAACATTTCCCTAGCCACTAACGCGGCCCATTCACTGATCAGGTGCATTATAACGCTCTTGTGTTGTTATAGTGAGGTGTTACCTTGGCAGAAATAGGTTTAGTTTAGGTATTTGTATTCCTTCCATATTTATCTTCTATTCTGAGCTAATGAGGAGGTATTTTGACCTATAACAAGTTTCTGTCAGACACCAATGATCAAATGTACTCTTTCGAGGTTAGTTGACAAGGTCCTAGGTCAAATTTTATAGTTTCAAATAAATTTTCAAATAAAATTTGATCATTGGGTTTTGTATAGGTCAGTGCTACTCCCTCCACATGTTCATTTTATCATCACTCATCATGGTCATGTCATCATTCAGTTGTCTTGGGTCATTGCGGAGTTAATATGTCATCATTTAGGTCATGGTCTAGGGTTTCTCTTGACTTATCATTATATTGTCATAAAAATAAAAAATAGTCATGTACATAACTTGAGCCAACATTAAAGGGAGTTATCAAATTAGGAAAATAAATAAATAAATGTAAAGGTAATATTTTCATTTCAAAAATACTATGTTGACTATGTTGCAGTCCCATCATTCAATTTGTCCAAACATTGATGATGTCACCTCTATGACTTAAGAAAAACTCGACCTCCAGCTTATAAAATACCATTCAACGTATTCAAATTGTTAATTTAACTTTCATTTATCACCTCTCAATCATTGAGAATCATCCTAGCCACCATAGAATCCAAATTCATCCTCAAAGCACAATTTTACCTCCTATTTTGCGCTTCTAGCTCAATTGTTGCACTTTTGAAATTGGAGGCCAATCAAGAATCACAGCAGTTGATTTCAGCATTTCAGATTTTCCAGCATATCCTTGATAAGTAGTTATCATTTGGCACTCTTCTCATGCATCATTCTTCTCAGAAAATTCAGTGAAAACCCCTCTCCTAGAGTTTCGCTACAGTTTTGATTTCCATGTGATTTTTCTTCATTTCAGTGGTAAAACACCTAATTTTCCTGCTCAATCACCTTCACCTACACCTTACATGCTGCATACACTTCCCCAAATAATTTCTTACCATTCATCTCTCTCATTTCTCTCATTTTCACTAAAAAACTAATCCTCACTATGTTTTTGCAGAGATATTAGGTCAACTCTATGTTTAGGCCCTTTTCCCCTCTTTCCCTTACCCATTTCCAAATATTCCACCTACAATGTGTTGCTAACCTACCACCCTATCTCCCAAAAAATTTAGGGAATTTTCCCTCACTCCAATCCCTCTCATATCTCTCCCTAAACTCACTACATCATTCTCCCATGTTTTCCCAGGTTTCCCTTCCTTTCATTCATATCAAGCTAAGGTTTCTTTTTGTAAAAATCCACGATGGAAAGTGAGAATAGGAAGTACAAAAAATAAGGACATGTATCCAGATATGAGCCAACTCATATGCAGGAGATAAATGCTTCATAATTCATCAAAAGGTCATTTGAAAATGGTGTACATTGAACACAGGGACAATCCTACTTTAAATTTACTTTCTAAAGTAAGGAAGATTAATTTGATAAAAGTGAAAGAGGTTTTTTTAAATCATAGACCAAATAAAAAAAAATCTCCTTCTGTTTATGCACATGTCTTATTATTTGAGAGAAATACCCAATACATAGTTGCTCTAGGTCATTTGTTGCACTTTTGGATAAGTTGTCTTCAAGTCAATTTTTCAAGGGTTTGGAGTAGGGGTTTGTAGTGCTTGATGACTCTGTTGTGTAGAAGAAATTATAATATTTCCAAAAATACCACTTAAAACCCATAAATGCTCTAGGAAGGCCTCCAAACCCCCACTCAAATACCACGATGTGCTTCTGCTGAGAGCATGTTGCGCTTCTACAATTTCTAGTGATCGACTTCAAACTTGGATTCTGAAAAAATACTAAAGTATTTTTGAACAGTGGAGGATTTTTCTATTCATAACATACGAAAGAACAAAAACCTCTCTTATTTTTGCAAAAAAAGTTATGGTTAGATAGATATTGCTCCACCTCTGAGCCCTAATTTTGTAGAAAATTTTGGAAAATTTTGAAGATTTTGGAAAATTTTGGCAATTTTAGTTGTATAGAAGCGTAGCATGGCCAAGATAAGATTTTTCTGAAAGGATCTAATGGAGGTTAGCCTTGCATGGATGGATGGATTTTGATGTGTACATCCCAGATATGCCTTTTTTTTTCATCACAACTCCTATTCTTGGAGGAAAACTAAGAAAACACCCCAAATTTCATGTTTCTCCCATTGCTTTTCAACCCACACTACGCTTCTGGAGTAACCTTGGTGAAATGAATTTTTGAGTGTCTTACAGGTGGTATTTTGTAAGTTTCAAGGTTCAGTTGGCTAGAGGGAATCCAAGTCCACCTTATCCAAAATTTATATCATTAAAAAGATGCATAAAAGCCTTCTCAAAATCCCCCCAAGTGCATGCTATGCTTCTGTCAAAGCACACTACATTTCTACCAGACACACTACGTTTCTGTGTAGAAGGCTTTCTAGACAGGTGTCAGTAAAAAAAGAACATATATTCGACGTAATAATTATCTCATGAGTTGTTTCATTTTTAATGAAGTCTATTTATGCTCCTGATTGTTGAGGGATCTTGTAATTACTGAAGGACACAAAGACTCCTACTTATTAGCTAAAATAGGGGAGATTTTCTAACTTCCCTAAAAACTAGGCAATGACTCATTAGGTGCATTAATTAGTTGTTTAGGATCAGGTTTCTACCCATAGTGATAGAATCTTCTCTATTTTCTGTATGTACTCCAACTGAAGTCATTATAGAGGTTGGATAGTTGATATTGCAGTGTGGAGCTTATGTACATCTTTTTACAGTGAGATCAAAGACATGTTGCAACTATAATTTTGGGACTCCAGTGGTAAGCTTATTGGCGTTGTTTTTTCTCAGTGTTACCATCAAATTTTATTTTTATGATTTATTGCAATCACATGCACTCTTTCATATGATGATCTTATGAGTCTTTAAGCAAAATTATTACTTTTGTGCTCTGTTTAATGAGATTTTCATAAAAAATTTCTACTTCCTCTGATGAATGAACTCATATGTTATATGCGCATTCTGATTCTCCATTTTTAAAACCCTACAACACAATGACAATATAAATTTGTTTCTAAGTATACCTATCTGGCCTCATTTTCATCTTTGCAGCTGTTCATTTGAAATATGACCTTGAAACCTACACCTAGTTCTTAGACTGACACTTCCTATCCAGAAAAATTCAAAACAAAACCCTAATAAAAATCATTGAGCTTATATCTAGCCTAAGATATTTTCCTTTCCAGTCACCTCATTTATTGTGAAATTGACATCGAGAGAGCCCTCTCTATTTTGGTAGGGATAGCTACCAAATATAAATATTTGTTTAAGGTTACCTCCTTCAGTCTCCTTTCTCAACCTTGGGAAACGAAGGGAGTGATAACACCCCCAACTCTTGTAGTTGGTCTCGTATTTCTTACACCTTCATAATATATGAGGCTATACCTTCTTAATTTTCTACCTTCATCTTATATAGCTTGGTTCTCAAAGATATTACTTCTCATGAAGTGTTTACGAAAAATAATTCTACTAGTTTGTCATAGATTCATTTTGACTTCTCCAATTGTACTAGATAAGGGATGAGGGAATCTCTTATTGATTCTATAAGGATTATTTAGGCCCTGATTTCTCGTTTCATATATCTTTCTATAGTTTTAACTTATTCTTTTTATGGTTTGACAATTGAACCCTTAACATGTCTAATAACTTCATTTTATATGAGAATAAAAACTGCCCTCTTCTTCCTTGCAAGGAAATGTTATGACCCAACCAACTTATTTCTCTCCTTGAAAAATAAAGCCATTTTGATAGTAGACTGAATCATATATATAATTATACATACTTTTAAGTGGATATTCTCCTTTGATGGTGATATCTTCAACTTGATTTCTTCTTAATTTTGGTGATGATGTCTTTTTTCAAATATTCTTGAGATGTGAACCTTGATTCAAATAGAGGGAGAACACCATGATTCCTTTGATGATGATGGAAACACCTATTCTTGTTTCTTTGAAATGGATGATTCAATATGCTTCAAATGTGTAGTCCTTCTTTGAGTGGAGGTGGGATCCTTGAGTTCTTTCCTTTCCTTGAGATGATGATTGAAAAATGTGTGAGGCTCCCAAGAATGCTTCAAGTGTGGAACCCTTATTTGGATTAGATAGGTTTTGGAGGTATTCTATTATATTCCTTAGTTTCTTCCATGGTGCTTCTTAGATTTATTGACCCTTATGAATCCCTTCTTGATGATTCGATGTCCTCTTTAATGTTTGGACCTTTCTTGATATTCCTTTTGATGGTCCTTCTATAATTTTCCCTTCCTTGTTATGTCACCTTAACTCTGAAACCATGTTGGGAGATCTAGGGAAGATATATTAAGTGATTTATCTTACTTTTATAACTTCTTACGATTTAGTTTTAATTAACGCGATTAGCTTCTCCTTTCTCTTGATTATGTTTAGTGTTATTATCATCAAACAAATACAAAATAATAAATAATAATTAGACAAGGCTTATGGCCCTTGTGTTGATCAGCAGTTGTCATTGATGTCAACCCAAACAGCACCAGGGGCTAACCCAATATTTCATGGGAATTTAGACCTACCAAATTAATATATTATGGGTCAATAATTATTTTTATGGTTTCTACTTGTTGATATGTTTCCGTTGATATATGGCACGCCATGTAATTCTTCACGGTTTAAGAGATATTCATGTTTGAAGTTTGTACCCCCAGTTAGTGGGATAAAACCCCATGAGGTTGGGGCATGGGTTATTGAAAATTCATAATTAATATTTTTTAAGCTCATAAAATCCCTCCCACATTCAATTTTTGAAGCCACTCTCAACCTAAGCATTTATATAAATTGTGATCCTCATTTCCTCCTTATGTAAGGGATTTCGCCATCTGAAACAAGTCATCGTGGAATTTTCACTCTAAAATTTTTTCTACCAAGTTTAAGAAGCTGACATTTTTATGAGGTGAAGAATAAATCCTGAGGAAGATGCTGTAAAAATTTTAGATCAAGGTACGTAATATTTTTGGAGATATGATCTATGGAATTTAGGGTTTTTGCAGGCTCCTGAAATTCATCTCAAAGAAGTGATCTTGGTAAAATCGTCATAACTCTCTCTCTCTGAGTATTGGATTGGAATTCCATAAAATTTGTTAGATATTGAATAGTCTTTACATTTATCTCTATCAATTTCAGAAGAAAATGAAGAAACAGTGACATGTGGCACTACGTACAAGTGCGCTCTGTTGAAATAGTCTATAATTAGGGAATTGTGAGAGATTGGGTATAACTCTCTCTTGAAGAATCCAAATTGGGTCAAACATGTGGCATTGGAAAGAAGACTTAGAGAAATACTATAGGACTGAAAATCAGATATTGAGGATCTGAAATAACAGAGATATACCAAATTCAATATCGAGCTCCTAGAAGGCAAGAAAAAGCTAGATCATGTGTTGTCAAGGGTTGCAAAGAATCAGAATTTCTATGGAAGAAAAGCAAAGGAAGGTGCAACAAAGGGTAGCATGAAAAGAGCAACAACCAAAGTGCATAATAGCAGCAAGAAGTTCATCATATGAAGTCTTCAAGTGGGAATAACTGCATACAATCATTGTAAAGGTATCATTGTACTTAGTCATTGTAAATACATTATTGTACAAATTGCACTAGTGTCTATCTACCAAGGGTTGAAGAGGTAGTGTTGGGAGGTATAGGATCATCATTAGGTGGTTGTGTCAAATTTGGGGTTATGGTCTAGTATATCTTCTTCTTCTACATCATTCTATATCATTGTAAAGTGGACCATTTTCCCTGGTACGGGAGTCCATTCTTCTTTTATTTTTCTATAGAGTGGTAGGGTGGTGCTAGGGTGAGTTGTAGCTCATTGGGTGTTGGGGCATACAGTCAGTTGACTACTGAAGAATCTCGGGTGTTGGAGCGTCCATCCAGTGGGAGTTGGAGAAGAATGATTTTCTAGATTCTAGGAAGTTGGAGCTTTATTTTCAATTGGATTTGAATATTAAAGAATTATTAGAAAAGCATTAGGTGGTTTTTGTCCCGGAGTGGGTTTCCACCTTAAAAATTGTGTGCATTTGTGTTCCTCTAGTTTGCTGCTATCATTGTACAAACACTGATAATAATTGAAGCTTAACTAATGCTCTAATTGAAAGGAATACTGATTCACCCCCACCCCCCCCCCCCCCAAGTATTTCCAGCAATTGGTATCAGAGCTTGGTTCCTTCAATAGCAGTTTAACAGCTAGAAGGAGGTCATGGAGCATACCAAGAATGGTGTACCTCTATTCAATGAAAATAATTATGCACTCTAGAAAGGAAGAATGGAAGTCTATCTATTGGCACAAGGTTACGAAGTATGGGACACTGTTCAAAATGGATTTACATCAACTATGGATGAAAAAGGTAAGAAGAATTTGGTAAATGATGCAAAAGCAAAGAATATTATTATCAGTGGACTTATTAAATCTTCTTATCATAAGGTGTCGGGTTGTAAAACTGCCAAAAATTTATGGGACAAGCTTGAGAATATATATGCAGGTGACTCAAATGTCAAAGAAGCAAAGCTTCAAATCTTTAGAGAAAAATTTGAGCAACTCAAAATGAAATAAGATTGCAACATTGCTACATACTTCCAATACGTTGATGAAATAACCAATACTCTGGAAGGATTGGGAGAGCCAGTTGATGAGAAGACTATTATACGAAATATTCTTAGAACGTTACCAGGGAGATTCAACCCAAAGGTATCGGTCTTAGAATACAGTGCAAATCTGGACAAACTTAGCAAAGAGGAATTACATGGAGTTATCATAGCATATGAAATGAGACTTGATGAAGAAGAGGGTACTTCGCATCTAGAAACTGCGTTCGTTGCATGTAAGAAAACCAATAAGGATAAAAAACCTTCAATTGAAAAGACATGCACCTGCAAGTGTGAAGAAAAGGGATATGATGAAGAAGGTCTTTCAGATGAAGAATATGCTTACTTCACGAGAAAACTAAAAATTGGTAAGGGAAAATTCAAAAGTAAACTTCCATTGATATGTTTCAACTGTAATGAGGTTGGGCATTTTGCAGCAAAATGTCCAAACAGAAGTAATGGCAACTCAAAAGGAAAGAAAGGCTTTAAGAAATTCAACAAGCAAGGATCCAAAAGGAATTTTCTCTCTAAAAAATATAGCTCATCATGCGATGAAGACAATGATAGTGAAGAAGAAGCCAATGAGAAAGTATTGTTTATGGCCAAGCACAATAAACAAGAGGTATCAAACGAGAAAGAAGAAGGATGGACCATAGAATAATTTTATGAGGAAGCAATCAAGCTTATAAAAGATCTCAAGGCAGAGAATATTTGTTCCAATACTCTTGAAGAACAATTTCAAGGTCTAGAAATTGAAGTTGAAGAACACAAATGCATTGAAGAGACACTTCAAAATAAGTTGGAAGAAAGCAACCAAGAAAGGAAAGAATTAGAAGCCAAATTACTCTCGCTGTGTGAGGAAGTGAAGAAAGGAAAAACTATCCAAAACTATGCCAACAGCTCAAGGGCATTGGAAGAACTCATCAACAATCAACGATCTTACAACGACAAAATTGGCACTGGTTACAAAGAAGATGAAGCAAGACCTTCTACAACAAAATGCAACGAACCTATGAGTTCTGACATGCATGTAGAATTCATTGGAAAATATTCGCAAGAATAGCCTTGGAAGAAAATTCCTCGACGAAAATTTCCATCCAGGTACCAACATATTTTTTATGGCTATTGTTATTCATGTGGAAAATTTGGTCATAAAGCTGTAGAATGTCGCACGTACCCTAGGAATGAATACAATCGCAGGACATCTGTCAAATATGAACCTCCTAGGGCTCAGCGAAACATCAATAGATTTGAACATTTAAGAAATATATTGAATGTTACAAATGTTGAAAATTTTGACACATAGCCAAAGACTGCACACTTGAAAATCCTCCAGAAGAATCTTCGAAGCCACAAAACGAACAAACATGGAAGAAGAAGAAGAATGTTAATTTTTGTCTCACTCTCAAGGCTCAAAAGAACAAAGATGTGTGGTATGTTGATAGTGGTTGCTCAACGCATATGACTGGAGATAGAAATATATTTGTATCTCTGAAAGAGAAGAAGGATGGAGTCGTGTCCTTTGGAAATGACAGATATTCAAATGTTATAGGATCAGGTACTATCACTCTTGGAAGAAAATATGCTCTAGCCAAGAATGCTCTATTGGTTGAAAACATGAATCACAATCTGCTCAGTGTTGGACAAATGTGTGATCAAGGACAAACAATACTATTCAACTCCACGAAATGTGAAATCAGGAAAGGTGTGTATGGTGAAATTGTGGCTACATCAAGTCGAGCTCCAAACAACATATATGTTCTGGATAAAGCAACTAAAGCATGGATAATATCTAAAGAGGATGATACAATAATTGGTAGGAATAATGATCGACTAAGTAAGAAGTTTTCTACAAAGGTGCAAAGTGATTTCGAGATGTCTTTACTTGGTGAGCTGACATACTTCTTAGGGCTTCAAATATCTCAGCAAGAGAAAGGAATAGTTATATTTCAAGCCAAGTACGTCAAGGAAATGCTCAATAAATTTAAAATGGAAGATTGCAAACCCATACTTACTCTAATGGTAACAGGTTGCAAATTCAGCATAGACGACTCATCTAAGGATGTGGATCAAAGGCTGTACAGATCTATGATTAGTAGTCTTCTATATGTGACAACCTCCCGACCAGATGTTATGCAAGTAGTTGGACAAGTAGCAAGATTCCAAGCAGCACCAAAAGAATCACATGTTAAATATTCACCAATATTGGAATATCTTAGCCAGAAGCTTGGGATTCTCCAAAGTTCTCATTAGATTTTCCTTTTTCAAAATATAAAGGGGGAGTGGAAGTAGATTATAGGTTTGTAAGATGGTTGTGTGTCAGGGGGAGTGGAAGTGTGTATAGTTCTGCAGGATGGTTGTGTTTCAGGGGGAGTTACCCTTTGCCATTGATGTCAAAGGGGGAGAGAATGTTGTAGGAAGAGGTGTTATGATCGCAGGGGGAGTACTTATGTTGCCTACATGCCAAAGGGGGAGATTGTTGATCAGATGTTGTCATTGATGTCAACCCAAGCAACACCAGGGGCTAACCCAATATTGCATGGGAATTTTTACCTACCAAATTAATATATTCTAGGTCAATAATGATTATTATGGTTTCTACTTGTCGAGATGTTTCCATTGATATATGGCACGCTATGTAATTCTTCACGGTTTGAGAGATATTCATGTTTGAAGTTTGTACCCCTAGTTAGTGGGCTAAAACCCCATGGGGTTGGGGCATGGGTCATTGAAAAGTGATAATTAATATTTTTTAATCTCCTTAAATCCCTCCCACATTCACTTGTTGAAGCCCCTCTCAACCTAAGCATTTATATAAATTGTGATCCTCATTTCCTCCTTATGTAAGGGATTTCGCCATCTGAAACAGGTCATCGTGGCATTTTCACTCTAACGTTTTTTCTAAGAAGGTTCAAAAGCTGAACTTTTTATGAGGCGAAGCTAAAATCCTGAGGAAGCTGCTGTAAAATTTTTAGATCAAGGTGTGCAATATTTTTGGAGATATGATCTGTGGAAGTCAGGGTTTTTGTAGGCTTCTGAAATTCATCTCAAAAAAGTGACCTTGGTAAAATCGTCATAAATCTCTCTTTGAGTATCGGATTGGAATTCCATAAAAAATGGAAAATATCGTACATTTTTTAATTTTCACTCTATCAACTTCAAATCCAAATGAAGAAACAATGACACGTGGCATTCCGTACAAGTGCGCTCTGCTGAAACAATCCATAATTAGGGCATTTTGAAAGATTGGGTATAACTCTCTCTTGAAGAATCCAATTGGGTAAGACCTGTGGCATTGGAAAGATGACTTAGAGGACTACTATAGGACTGAAAATCAGATATTTAGGATCTGAAATAACAGAGATACACCAGATTCAATATCGAGCTCCTAGAAGGCAAGAAAAAGCTAGATCGTGTGTTGTCAAGGGTTGCAAAGGACTAGAATTTCTATGACAGAAAAGAAAATCAAGGTGTAGTAGAGGGTAGCATGACAAGAGCAGCAACCAAAGTGCATAACAGCAACAATAAGTTCATCATATGAAGTCTTTAAGTGGGCAACACTGCATACAATCATTGTAAAGGTATCATTATACTTAGTCATTGTAAATACATTATTGTACAAATTGTACTAGTGTCTATCTACCAAGGGTTGAAGAGGCAGTGTTGGGAGGTCTAGGATCATCATTAGGTGGTTGTGTCAAAGTTTTGGTTATGGTCTAGTATATCTTCTTCTTCTGCATCATTCTATATCATTGTAAAGTGGACCATTTTCTCTGGTACAAGATTCCATTCTTCTTTTATTCTTCTATAGGGTGGTAGGGTGGTGCTAGGGTGAGTTGTAGCTCATTGGGTGTTGGGGCATCTATTTAGTTGAATACTGAAGAATCTTGGGCATTGGAGTGTCCATCCAGTGGGAGTTGGAAAAGAATGCTTTTCTAGATTCTAGGAAGTTGGAGCTTTATTTTCAATTGGAGTTGAATATTAAAGAATTATTAGAAAAGCATTAGGTGGTTTTGTCCTAGAGTGGGTTTCCACCTTAAAAATTGTGTGCATTTTTGTTCCTCTTGTTTGCTACTATCATTATACAAACATTGATAATAATTGAAGATTAACTAATGCTCTAATTGAAAGGAATATTGATTCACTTCCCCCCCCCCCCTCCTCTCAGTATTTCCAACACCTTGACCAAGTCCCTCCAAGCCCAAGCCAAACCTTTCCTTTTTGACAAGATTTCCTTCGTGCAACTTCTGTAATTTTGACCTCCAACAAATTATTTTGTAACTTCTGTTAGCCACCTATAAATTTTTTGTCAAGAAAATAGGTGGCTAAATATTTTTCTGAGCCTTCAAGAGATACATTTCCCATGAAAATCTCTCGTCCTTGAAGCCTCTATGTGTCCTTTTCCTTTGAAAAGATCTTCACTGATGTTTCTATAAAAAAAAGCCTCACTATCTGTTAAAAAATTATGCTCAGAAAAGCCTCCATTTACCCCCTTGTATCCCTGCAAATTTTCCCATTTTAACCCCTTTTTCCCCTTCTCAAATTTCCCCTTTGAATCCCAAAATCCATTCCTTAGTCTTCTAAATCATTCCATTTCCCCTTTTAACCTTATAAATACCCTTTTTTTGGCTTAAAAATCCCTTTTTCCCTCTACCAGAAACCTCTTTTAAGTCATAAAAACACCATTTTTATGCCTAAAAACCCACTTTTCTTCATATAATAGGCTTAGCCCCCTTCGGCCCAGCCCTAACCACTTCCCCTCCATGAACTCGAGCGCTAAGACCAAGCGCTAAGGCATAAAGCGCTTATCGCATTGGAGAGTTGGAGCAAAGCACTTTTCCTTTGTAAACAGAAAATCTCCAATGTGATAGTGTATTTATTTTGTCGGCCTTTGAAGTGATCTCCGTCGTTGATATGAAAAGATTTAACAGTTCCATGCATGTTTCACCGTGCCCTACCTGCTCCCTTTGTAAACCCTCTGATGATGATCTCCACCGTCGATTCATAGTTAAATCTGACGACCATTGCAATCTCGCACCATCGGAAATTCTTATTGCGCCATTATTGTTTCCCTCAATGGTGATCATCCGTTGCAATCCTGGCCATTGAATCCACAAGAAACAATAGCCAAGATTCGCTCTCACTCCGCCCTGTGTCCCCTATTGGCCACCTTCATATCCAATCACAATTGTTGATCTGTTACCCATCCAACAGTCCAGATGCAATTGCTCCTTCATCCCATCGGAGTTTTGGCCCCTGCCTCCTCCACTTCTGATTACATCCTGACCGTTCATTCCTTTCGATCCGACGGTCAGGATCATTCCCACGCATTCATGTGGGCCTTTTGCCTCTGCCTCCTCTTTTAATCTCCGCCATCCAAACCCTAGGATCCAATGTCTCATATTTCTCCCAACCACTAACCATCCCCGCCACTATTTATCTCCCTCTGCAGATCTCAGCTGTCCATCACACTAATCGGACGGTTCACAATAAAACCTCTTTCAGCTTGACCCCACCTTAACTAATAGCGCATGTTCCTGTATCGCACTTCTTCCATCATTGTTGGATCTCATAGCCCCAGATCCAATGATCAGCGTCCATATCGCGTTCGTTTTGCATCCAAAGTTTAACAGCTCAAATGTACGCGATATGGGCAGTTTTGAAAGGCCACGTGTTGGCCGGGGACCCATATCGCATTTGAAAAGTAAAAACTACCTCACCCACCTTTTATCGTGCCAAAACAATGGTTTTCATTCTAAAACCACTTCCCCACTTCTATGCCCGAAGATCCATCTATAGATCTCGACTGTTGATCTATACAGATTAATGACCCTCATTTCATCGCACATTCCATGCATATTTTTTCATCGTGTGACCATAGAAATTCATCGTGTCACCTCAACCGTCGATCTCCTCTTAATATCTGACATTCCATACTAAATCACCCTTCTCCCATGACTGGGTCCCACCATTCAAAACCATTGCATTGTTTTTCACGCATTTCCTTTGTATTTCTTCCAAAGGTCAAAATCGAATGTTTTACATTAAAAACAATTTCTTCTGCCCAGCATCTAACTTTGGTGTTATTAGATTAAAATTTTAATGTTTTACATTAAATTTTATGCCATTTCACCCAACCTGCTAAAGGTTATTCCATTATTTAATCTCCACCGTCGATCATCGCCTCCAGATCTGATCGAA
The DNA here is from genome assembly GCA_034641835.2 of Pinus albicaulis. NCBI lineage: Eukaryota > Viridiplantae > Streptophyta > Pinopsida > Pinales > Pinaceae > Pinus > Pinus albicaulis. The sequence goes on along the minus strand of CM076570.1, from coordinate 282,258,500 downwards.
CGGTCCATGTCCATTTCTCCACCCAACCCCCATCAGAGAAAAAATTTCACCATTACTGCATTTTTCCACCGCTTTCCATCGCATCCACAACATTCACCTCTGCCATGCTACCATTCTCACAGCCTTCCACTACATCCATCCTCCCAACGCATAGATTTTTTAACATTGTTTATGTCTTTTTGCAGGGTTACAGGCGGTGAAAACTGCCATTTCTCACAGTCACCGTTATAGTGACACAGAGCACAGAAGAGGCCATTTTTCAGAGCCTAGGATTATAAAGAAATGCCTAGGAAGGTGTTTAGAGTGGAATTTTTCATTAAAAGAACATTTTTTAACTCTGAAAAACCTTTAGCGCCATTAAAGTTCCATTTTCACAGACAGAGACAGTCATGAATCAGCAAAGAGTATCAGTGGAGAATTAAAGAGTTCTAATGCCCATTATTAAAGATTTAAGCTTTAATTAACTGTTCAAAGGGAAAATGTACCAAATTTAATATCTTTATACTGACACAGAAGGCCTAATGAGGCCTGAAGCACAAAATGCAATATTATCAGTGTCACACATCAGCAGAAGGTTCTTTCCCGTGAAGGACAAGTACCCATACTATTTTTTTTTCTACAACGTGTTCCTGAGAAGATTTCCACCCTGACAGAAGTCCTAATGCTACCAGAGCATTTTTTATGCAGTATGGTAGACCTCAAAGTAATTTATCTTCCTTTGTTCCTGTCACCAAAGTACTGCAGAGTACTACAGCTGAAAGTACATCAGAGAACATACCTGGAATTAATTCCAGCCTGTCGAAGACCACTCTTTCATCCAAAGAGTACCAAAAATCAATGCATAAATGTTAAGACAGAATGGGCCTCGAGCCTTTCTTCCTACCTTTGTTTTAATGCTTCATTTATTTTTTCACCTACCTCCTCTGCCTCTCTTTCAGATATAAAATTCATTAAGAAACTCATTGTAAGGTTGTTGATCAGATATCTGTGAATTGTAAGATGTTTCTCTTGAGACATAGTTCTATGTGTAAAGTTGTAAGACAGGCTGAGGAAGATGTTTTCAGACTGAATGTTAAGATGTTGGACAATTTTTTACATGACTGGTGTTGCTCTTTAATATGACAAGCACATTTCTTTGGATCTTGATTTAAAGCAGTGGTGATGTTTTTCTGCCTTTGTCTCTGTTTCCTTTAGTAATTCATTACATTTCATTTCTCTAGTAAGAATCAGAAATCTGGCTTAGGATATACCCACGCATGGTACCCTAATGCCCCTGCTCTTCTTATCTTTGATGTTTTCTACTGATTTTGTTATCTGAGAGCTTATTCAAGATAATTTAACCAGTATAGTAGCTGTTATTCACTGCTAGCTGATGTATGAATTTACGAATCCGTTCTTAGATGTTCTTGATTGGATTTAATTGAAAGAATTGGGATACTGGGAGTTTATAATGTTGATTCTGTCTCACTATGGTCTTTTTCAATCATTTGAGCCTTTCTAAGTTCCCTTAAGTTGGATGCCGAAGCAATGAAAGTTCAAAGCCTTTCTTTGATCTCAGGCTTTCACCTTTGTGTTTAAATCTTTTATGTTCCCTTGTCTGAAGAGCTAACCTTTAGGAGTTGGATCATAAGTGTTTGATGGCATGCCATGTCCTTAGATCTAATTCCTAACTGGTCATCTTGGAGGTTTCCTTTTCATTCACCTTCTTTCCTTACCATTTCATACCACACTATCATCTTTAAGATCCTATGCTTTAGATGACTAGCCCAATTGAAAACCTTGAATACTAAATAGCAAGTAAACCCTTTCATGACTCCATTTCCCAATGGTCTCGAGTGTTCTCTGAAGTATCTCTCCTTTGCCTAAAATCCTCTTTGCTCACCCTTTGTCTTATATTGAACCCTTCCTTCCTGATTCCTAACAATCAAACAAACAAACCTTGTGCCTTTATAACTAGCCTAATACCTTCAAATCAAGCTTCAAAGACATATACCATTACCTTTATAGAGAGATCCCTCTCTGGACCCAGGAGGGCTAGATCCTGAGGTCTAAAAGTGGTTTTGATGTTGTCTCATCTTTTGGTATTTCCAAAATTTTCAAAACGTGGGAACTCCAACATAATGGCGACTCTGCTAGGGAGTTTCTGAGTGTTTTCCATTTTATACATCACTATGACCTTAGAAAACCAAAATCTCTAGTTAGATTGGCAGTAATCACTGTGGTGGACAGTATACCCTTTTGAAACATTATAAACCTTCCACCTGGTGACTCCATAGTTCTTTAATGGTTAAAAGACTCCACTAGTGATCAGTAGGCCTGTTGATTATCTTGGTTTCATAAGACTCCATTGGGAGACCAGCCTTCATAACAACATCAGCCATATTTGAAGTGACAAGTAGGATTAAGCTTCTTTGTTTGAAGAAAAACATATTGGCTTCAAGAACCATTCATATGAGAGATTATCATAGCCCAAACCCACCTGAAATAGTGGAAAACCCCGAGAGAATTCTCAGGAAATCTCTTACACCTAGGAGGAAAACTATTTCCAGACACATCCATAGATCTAACTCTACACCAAAAAAATTTGCAGCTCTATTAGACACTCTTTTTGACTTAGACACACAAAGAAGTTTACCTAGAACTAGGTCATTCAGTGCTCTAGACCAGCCAGACCTTCTCACAGTGGTCAACATATTAGGGATAGAGAGACCCCGCCATCTACACCTCCAGATATTCATTTCATTAAAAACTTGGGGCTCTATCATCCTAAATCATCCCAACAAACTGTTGTTGGTCCTAGTATTCCTGTCGTCCACATACCTGCTGCTCAAGCCAATCCTTTACCTCCTCAGAACACCATCATGGTAGCCTGGTAGGCACCTCTAGTGTTACCACAACCCCTAGTGCCTTTACCCAATGATTATCAATCAAAGATCCCACATTTCACTGCAAAAGAGTCTACCACAACTCAACATCATGTATATCGGATGGAAGATTCCTTTGACTATATGGAGATAGATAATGAGACAGTCAAGATGAGAATATTTGCCCAGAGTTTAGGATGTGATGTGAAGAAGTGGTTTAAAGGCCTATCTCCTAATAGTATCCATGATCTTCCCTCTTCATATCAATCCTTCATAAACAAATGGGAAGTCAAGACCAACCCTCTCCAAATCTTAGCAGAACACAAGAATCTTAAAAGAAATGTAGGAGAGAGTGTCCATGACTATTCTACAAGGTTTAACAGCATTTACAATGCTCTTCCTCCACACATGAAACCTCCCCAAGGCATGGATTTAGTGAAATATCCTGAAGGCTTTGATGTTGATATGGCCTACCAGCTTAGGGAGAGATATTACAACACATTGGAAGATATGCAAAAAGGAGTAGTGAGTGTAGAGGCTAACCTGATTGAGAATAAATCTAGAATGAGGGCTGAGAAAAGGGTAACATATAGGGATGGCACTATAGCTTCCACATCTGATCCCAAGTATAACAGTCTAGGCAAAAACATGGAAAGGTTAGAGAAAATGATGGAGAAAATGGTTGTCAGAGTTAGTAATCAGAACAGAAACCAAGATCATAACCAGAATCAGAACTTTAGGAGAAATACTCCTCCAAACAGACAGAGAGAATCTGATCAGCAATTCATACCCCCATTTCAAGAGAACTTCCTTGATGAAGATGAGGGGATAATAGAAGAGGCCGAAGGAACCACAATAAACATGTTGGCAATAGACGAGTCAATCCATGAATGTTCCACAGAAGACAATCAGTCCTCACACTCATATTGGGATAAGGAAAGGTTGGAATCTGAATATTATAGGTTAGGATTTGAAAATTCGATCATGTAGGTCAGAGAACAGTATGAACTTAGAAGCAAAAGGAGCTTAAACAATTCCAAACCAAAAGCTTCTGAGATTACCATTAAGAAAAGTCCTGAGAAAAATTTTAAAGTGACTGCTGAAAGTGGAAAATTAGTAGCTGAGAGTTATGGGAAGAAAAAAGAAAAAGACAGCCAAAATACTAATAAACAAAGTCAACAAACCAACAGCACTAGTACTGCAGCTAGTGTTCCTGATAAAACAGTTGCAAACATTGTACATAGTGAGAATTAGCACACTAATTATGCCACTAAAGTAGTGGCTAAAAAAACAGAGTTGAGTATTACGAAGATTCAATCTCCTTTCAATTTGGAGAGTGAGATAGCTAAAATTAAAATCTCTATCCCACTCTCTGAGATGACCACTCATGATGTATATAAAGGCCAAATTTTGAAAGATTTAAATCTAGGTGAAAATAGTGACACTGTCAATCTGAGTGATGATCAACTAGCCCTTCTGTTTGGTCCAAAGATAGAAGGGAAGTTTTAGGAAGGGGTAGTACCTCCTTTTTATATCAGCCTCAATATCCATGACAAGATCCTTCACAATGCAATGCATGACTCTGGGGAATCACACAACCTAATGCCTAAGGTAGTTATGGAGAGGTTAGGCCTAGAGATAACCCGTCCTTATAAAGATTTGTATTCATTTGACTCTAGCAGAGTAAAATGCCTTGGCCTAATCAAAGATCTGTGTGTGAACCTGACCCAGATTCCAGCAAAATGTATGGTTATGGATGTTGTAGTGGCAGATGTGCCACCTAAGTATGGCATGTTACTATCAAGGTCATGGGGAGCCAAGCTTCAAGGTACAATGCAGATGGATGGGTCATATGCCACAATCCCTATCTTTAGCCAGCTTAGGAGACTGTATAGAGAGGCACAAATGAAGTTCATGGTTAGAAGCCCTGAAAAACCTGAAAATTCACCTCTGTACTCTGTACACATGGATCTGGACTCCTTTATCCTTTGTAATGATGAATCCACAGATGAGCCAGAGCCAGAAGATAGAGATGCAAACAATAGGGTCGAGCCCACAGATTTCAACATAATGGCCACTCTAGACTTAGAAGAAAACAAAGAAGAAACCTTGGGACAGTGCACTGAAACAGAAACTCAGAGTAAACAAGAACAAGATCACAAACAACCAATTAGTCATCTCTCTGAATTCCATACACATCACGAAGAACAAAACACTCCACACCATGGTGTAGACCCCATATTAAAACATAACAATGAAACCAACATTAGGGAGGAAAATGATGATAAACACAAAAAAGATCCCTTATGGAGAATGAATTTCGATGGGTCTTGCACTAGAAAGACTGCAGGAATGGGAGTGTCGTTACATAACACTGAGAGTGATTATGCAGAGAGTCATGTCATCAATCTGAACTTCAAATGTACAAAAAATATCGTAGTGTATGAGGCTCTCATCCTAGGCTTGAATCTATTGAAAAAACTAGGAGCTCATAGGATAGTTGTACATGGAGACTCTAAGTTAATCATAAAACAAGTGAATGAAAAATATACAGCTAAACACCCTAGATTGAGAGTGTACAGGAATGATGCTATGGATTTACTGAAAACCTTTGTAGAATACGAACTGTTGTTTGTTCCTAGGAGTCAGAACATAATTGCGAATGGATTAGCCTGCATAGCTAGTTCATATCATAAGTCTCCTAATGACAAAAAAATCATCATTTAGACAAAATACAGACCTGCAGTGCCTAATAATGAGAAATATTGGCAGGTCTTTGAGGGAGACAAGCAGATAGAGGATTTCCTGATTGGCGGGAATGAGTTTGAATTCTCTTATTCAGACTCTAAATCCAATGAAAGCTGCCTGAGCGAAGAGCCCCCCGATGAAGAAATATCACCACATAACGTAGAAATAAACACGTTAATTTAACAACTTGGAAATCCAACCGAAGAATATAAGAACGCAGAAAAAGAGGAAATAGAGGTGTTGCAGTCGAAAGATAATAATATACCCAGAGGACTGGCACCTTTAGACGATATTTTTTATTTAGACGACGTAGAAAAAACACCCACTATTGAACACTCAAACTCTGATGTCGAGGAATGCAACATAGGCACTGAGGATAAGCCTAAGATGACAAATTTGGCTAAGTCATTGCCCGCATACATGAAAAATAAATACATTGACTTATTTAAAGAGTTCATCAATGTGTTTTCCTGGAGCTACGAGGAGTTAAAGGCCTACGATACATAAATTATACAGCACAAAATCCCTTTGAAAGAGAACCAAAAACCCTTCAGACAGAAACTTCGCAGAGTTAATCCGAAACAACTGCCTCTAGTTGAAAAGGAAATCAAGAAGATATACGAGGAAATAATTATAGTGCCTGTGAGGTTCTCCGATTGGGTTTCCAACCTTGTAGCTGTGATAAAGAAAACATGTGAGATCAGACTGTGCATTGATTTCAGAAACCTTAACAGAGCTTCACTTAAAGACAATTACCCCTTACCAAAGATGGAACACATCCTATAGCGGGTAGTGGGCTAAAAAAGGAACTCCCTATTAGATGGTTTTTCAGGCTATAACCAAGTTTTAGTACTCCCATAAGACCAGCTCAAGACAGCTTTCACCACTCTATGGGGCACTTTTATGTACGTAAAAATGCCTTTTGGACTAATGAACACTGGCGCGACCTTCCAACGAGCAATGGACATAGCATTTTTGGAGGAAATAGGGCACTTCATTGTCATCTATCTGGATGACATAACAGTCTATTCCAAGACTGATGAGGAGAACCTAAAACATATGAGAAGAGTTTTTGAAAAATGTAGAAGGTTTGGTCTGTCTTTGAATCCAAAGAAGACTGTATTTGTCCTACAAGAAGGTAGCTTCTTGGCCATATTATATCAGAGAAGGGAATTAAAATAGACCCACAAAGAGTTGAAGGAATACTAAAGATTACACACCCGAGAAACATAAAAGAGTTATAGTCCTTTATTGTGAAAATTAACTTCTTAATGAGGTTTATTCCCAACTTAGCTGAACACCTTAGGGATATGACAAACATGCTGAAAAAAGGTGCAGGGGTTAAGTGGACTGTAGAGGCTAAAAAATATTTTGAATTAGTTAAACTTGCACTCACCCAAGCACCTCTCCTAATCAACCCAGATTTCTCAAAAGATTTCCTGATATTTTCCTTTGCCTTCGAGCATATAGTGGCTGCAGTTCTACTGCAGAAAAATCCAAAGGGAATGGAACAGCCGATTGATTTCTTCAGCAAGGCTCTGAGGGATGCACCCTTGAAATATAACATAATGGAAAAACAGGCCTATGCCTTGGTAAAGGCCTTGAAACACTTTAGGGTGTATATACTACATTCTCACATCATTTCCTACGTACCTAACATAGTGGTTAAAGATATTTTGTCCCAAGATCCCGATGGAAATAGGGGCAAATGGATTGCTGTAATATTAGAGTATGACCTAGAAATAAAACCCACAGAATTGATCAAAGGTCAACGCCTAGCTCAAATAATGGTTGAATCAAACTTGCAGGCCCTTAACATAAACATGGTGGATGCCTAGGATGAGCATGAAGGATTTCCTGATCCTACAATTGAAGAACAATTTCAAAATTCTCCTTGGTATTCTGATATCCTGTATGTACTCACAAACCTCAATGCCCCTCCTGAACTATCAAAAACTAAGGGCAGATTCCTAAAGTTAAAAGCTAGAAACTATTGCATACTGAATGAATGTTTATACTGGAAAAACGCAAATGGTCTATTTCTTAAATGCTTGCCTGAAACTAAAGCAAAGAGGATTAAACAGGAGTTCCATGCAAGAGAGTGTGGAGGCCATTTAAACTGGAAAGCCACTGCTAACAAAATACTCAGAGCTGGCTATTACTGGCCTATGCTTTTCAATGACATCCATAAAATGATAATTTCCTGCCATAAGTGCCAGATTTTTTAGGGCAAAAGAAAGCTCCTCCCTTTACCATTGCAACCCATTACTGTTGAGGCTTCATTTCAACAATGGGGCCTAGATTTCATAGAAGAAATACACCCTGCTTCTTCTTCATAACACATGCGGATCCATACAGCCACAAACTACTTCACAAAGTGGATAGAGGCCATACCTTCTAGGAATGCCACAGATTCTGTTATCATTAAGTTCCTAGAAGACCACATCCTCTCTAGATTTGGCTGCCCAAGAAAGATAATAACTGATAAAGCTACTGCTTTTGGATCCAAGAAAATGATTGATTTTTGTCATAGGTATCAAATATCACTCGATCATTCAACTGCTTATTACGCATAAGGTAATGGGTTAGCTGAATCATCAAACAAGAGCTTGGTGACCATCATAAAAAAACTGCTTGAAGAGAATAAGAAATCAAGGTATAACAAGTTAGTGCATGCTTTGTGGGCTGACAGTCTAACAACAAAGAAATCCATCGGAATGTCACCATATCAGCTTGTCTATGGAGCAGGCAGTGTTTCCTACCAGCCTTGGGATACCAGTGATTAAACTATTCCAAGAGATTTAGACAGAAGAGGACAGCATGGTGAGGAGGATAAATAAAAAAATTCATCTCCAACAAACAAGAGAAGAATTCTATAATAGAGCTTTGAAAGTACAAGAAAATATAAAGAAGTTATTTGATAAGAGCAAAAAAGCTTGTGACTTAAAAATTGGAGATAAGGTTCTAAAGTGGGACTCTAGGAGATAAGACAAAGGAAAGCATGGAAAATTTGACAGTTTGTGGTAGGGTCCTTACATCATCCAAGCCACTGTGGGTCCAAATGCCTTTTTTCTGCAAGAGCTTGATGGTACATATCTATTTGGGGGTTCTATCAATGGCAGGATGCTCAAACATTACTACTGCTGATTTCCAATTTACAGTTTTCATTTCCATTGTAAATACCATTGTTGTGTTTTGTTTTCAAGAAAAAAAGAAAATGTTTCAAAAAAGAGAGAAAGAGAGGTTCAGACATGCTCAAAACTCGAACCTCTATAGTGCAAAATATTGGCTCTAATATGATCAAAACCTGAGCCAAAGGAAGCAAAGAAGCTAGTTCTAATATGTTAAAAATATGAACCAGCAAAGAAGAAATAAGAATCAACTCTAACAAGCCCAAAACCAGAGCTGAAATGAAGAGAAGAAAGTGACTCTAACAAGCTCAAAAATTGAGTCACAAAGGAAGAAGGATGCTTCAAAGTTTCAATATTTCAAGCCTTCAAGATTCTGTTTTTGATTTTCTACAATTTCAGTTCATGTGCAACTGTCTTTATGCCATGGATCCACAGCAAACCAGACTGTCTAATCCTGGTTTGACTGTTTTTAAATTTCTGTTGTAGAATGTAGAGAAAGAAATCTGCTAGACAATCTAATCCTAGCAAATATTAGATTAGGTAGAGAAGCTATGAGGCCAATAGTTTAATCTAGTCTCATGGAGGAATAAGGGTAGAATTAGATTAGTGTGTTTTCTACTTTCAATAAATAAATAAAAATTACGATGAAGAAGGTCTGCAAATTCAAATGCACCTTGAAGAAAAATGTTAGGATTGTAGGATGGGTAGGTAGATTATTTGGGAAACGTTTTCTGCTGAATAATATCCATCATGTTTGTAACAGTTGAATCAAACAAGAAATATGGTTCAAGGATCAGGCATCTGGCCTACTCCAAATATTATCTTCTAAATTCTTGACACCTTAAAGAAGATGCCATCCCCATGTGGAGCCACTGTTAGCCACCTATGAATTTTTTGTCAAGAAAACAGGTGGCTAAATATTTTTCTAAGCCTTCAAGAGATACATTTCCCATGAAAATATCTCATCCTTGAAGCCTCTGTGCGTCCTTTTCCTTTGAAAATATCTTCACTATTGTTTCCATCAAAAAATCCTCACTATCTGTGAAACAATTATGCTCAGAAAAGCCTCCATTTACCCCCTTGTATCCCTACAAATTTTCCCATTTTAACCCCTTTTCCCCCTTCTCAAATTTCCCCTTTGAATCCCAAAATCCATTCCTTAGTCTTCTAAATCATCCCATCTCCCCTTTTAACTTTACAAACACCCTTTGTTTGGCTTAAAAATCCCTTTTTCCCTCTACCGGAAACATCTTTTAAGCCTTAAAAACACCATTTTTAGGCCTAAAAACCCACTTTTCTTCATATAACAGGCTTATCCCCCTTCGGCCTAGCCCTAACCACTTCCCCTCCATGCACCCCAGCACTAAGACCAAGCGCTAAGGCATAAAGCACTTATCTCATCGGAGAGTTGGAGCGAAGCACTTTTCCTTTGTAAACAGAAAATATCCGATGCGATAGTGTATTTGTTCTATCGGCCTTTGAAGCGATCTCCACCGTTGATCTGAAAATATCCAACAGTTCCACACATGTTTCACTGCGCCCCACCTGCTCCCTTTTTAAACCCTCTGATGATGATCTCTGTCGTTGATTCACAGTTAAATCTGACGGCCATCGCAATCTCGCACCATTAGAAATTCTTATTGCGCCATTATTGTTTCCCTCGATGGCGATCCTCCGATGAAATCCTAGCTGTTGAATCCATAAGAACCAATGGCTAGGATTCGCTCTCACTCTACCTTGTTTCCCCAATTGGCCACCTTCGGATCCAATCGCAATCGTTGATATGTTATTGATCCAACGGTCCAAATGAAATTGCTCCTTCATCCCATCGAAGTTTTGGCCCCTCCCTCCTCCACTTCCAATTAGATCCTAACCATTCATTCCTTTCAATCTGAAGGCCAGGATCACTCCTGCACATTCATGTGTCCCTTTTTCCTCTGCTTCCTCTTTTAATATCCATCATCCAAACCCCAGGATCCAACGGCTCATATTTCTCTCAATTAATAACCGCCCGCCATTATTTGCCTTCTCTCAGTCTTACTATCCATCACACCTACCTTATTGCTCTAGGCAATTCAAACTGCTGCCTTAACACTCATTTTAAGAATGGTACATGGTTAAGTATTTGTTACTTTCTCAGGTCACCGTCGGATCTCATAGCCCCAAATCCAAAGGCCAGCGTCCATATCGCGTTCATTTTGTGTCCTAAGTTTAACAGCTCAAATGTACGCGATATGGGCGGTTTTGAAAGGCCATGTGTTAGTCGGGGACCCATATCATGTTCAAAAAGTAAAAACTGCCTCATCCATATTTTTCCACGTGAAAAAAATGGTTTTCATCCTAAAACCACTTCCCCACTTCAATGCCCGAAGATCCATCTACATATCCCGACCGTTGATCTATACAGATCAACGACCGTTATTTCATCTCGCATTCCATGCATATTTTTTCATCGTGCGACCATAGAAATTCATCGCGTCACCTCAACCGTCGATATCCTCCTGAGATCTAACGGTCCATACTAAATCGCCCTTCGCCCATGACTGGGTACCACCATTCAAACCCATTGCATTGTTTTTCATGCATTTCCTTTGTATTTCTTCCAAAGCTCAAAATCGAATGTTTTACATTAAAAACAATTTCTTCCGCCTAGCATCAGACTTCGGTGTTATTACATTAAAATGTTAATGTTTTACATTAAATTTTATGTCATTTCACCCAACCTTCTAAAGCTCATTCCATTAGTTAATCTCCACTGTTGATCATCGCCTCCAGATCTGATCGAACGGTCCATGTCCATTTCTCCACCAAACCCCCATCAGAGCAGATTTTCATAGTTACTGCATTTTTCCACTGCTTTCCATTGTATCCACAACATTCACCTCTGCTACGTTTCCATTCTCACAGCATTCCACTGCATCCATCCTCCCACCACATGGATTTCTTAACATTGTTTATGTCTTTTTGCAGGGTTACAGGCGGTGAAAGCCGCCATTGATCACAGTCACTGTTATAGTGACACAGAGCACAGAAGAGGCCATTTTCAGAGCCTGGGATTACAGAGAAACTCCTGGGAAGGTGTTTAGAGTGAAATTTTTCTTTAAAAGAATATTTTTTAACTCTGAAAAACCTCCAGCGCCATTAAAGTTCCATTTTCACAGACAGAGACAGTCATGAAGCGGCAAAGAGCATCAGTGGATAATTAAAGAGTTCTAATGCCCATTATTAAATATTTTAAGCTTTAATTAACTGTTCAAAGGGAAAATGTACCAAACATAATACCTTGAGACTGACACAGAAGGCCTAATGAGGCCTGAAGCATAGAATGCAATATTATCAGTGTCACACATCAGCAGAAGGTTCTTTCCCGTGAAGGACAAGTACCCATACTGTTTTTTATTCTACATCGTGTTCCTAAGAATATTTCCACCCTGACATAAGTCCTAATGCTAACAGAGCATTTTTTATGCAGTATGGTAGACCTCAAAGTCATTCATATGCCTTTGTTCCTGTCACCATAGTACTGCAGAGTACTACAACCGAAATTACATCAAATAACATACCTGGAGTTAATTCCAGCCTGTCGAAGACCACTCTTTCATCCAAAGAGTACCAGAAATCAATGCATAAATGTTAAGATAGAATGGGCCTCGAGCCTTTCTTCCTACCTTTGTTTTAATGTTTCATTTAGTGTTTCACCTACCTCCTCTTCCTCTCTTTCAAATATAAAACTCATGAAGAAACTCATTGTAAGGTTGTTGATCGGATATCTGTGAAATGTAAGTTGCTTCTCTTGAGACATAGTTCTATGTGTAAATTTGTAAGATAGGCTAAGGAAGATGTTTTCAGAATGAATTTCAAGTTTTTGGAAAACGTTGTACATGACTGGTCTTGCTCTTTAATATGACAAGCACATTTCTTTGGATATTGATTTAAAGCATCGGTGATGTTTTTCTGCCTTTATCTCTGTTTCCTTTAGTAATTCATTACATTTCATTTCTCTGGTAAGAATCAGAAATCTGGCTTAGGATATACCCACGCATGGTACCCTGATGTCCATGCTCTTCTTATCTTTTACGTTTTTTATTGATTGTATTATCTGAGATCTTATTCAAGATAATTTAATCAATGTAGTATTTGTTATTCACTGCTAGCTGATGTATGAATTTACGAATGTGTTCTTAGATGTTCTTGACTGGATTCAATTGAAAGAATTGGGATAGTAGGAGTTTATAATGTTGATTCTGTCTCACTAGGGTCTTCTTCAATCAGTTGAGCCCTTCTAAGTTCCCTTAAGTTGGATGCTGAAGCATTGACAGTTCAAAGCCTTTCTTTGATCTCAGGCTTTCACCTTTGTGTTTAAATCTTTTATGTTCCCTTGTCTGAAGAGCTATCCTTTAGGATTTGGATCATAGGTGTTTAATGGCATGCACTGTCCCTAGATCTAATTCCTAACTGGTCACCTTGGAGGTTTCCTTTTCATTCACCTTCTTTCCTTACCATTTCATACCACACTATCATCTTTAAGATCATATGCTTTAGATGACTAGCCCAATTGAAAACCTTGAATACTAAATAGCAAGTAAACCCTTTCATGACTCCATTTCCCAACGGTCTCGAGTGTTCTCTGAAGTATCTCTCCTTTGCCTAAAACCCTCTTTTCTGACCCTTTGTCTTATATTGAACCCTTCCTTCCTGATTCCCAACAACCAAACAAACAATCAAACAAAAAAACAAACCTTGTGCCTTTATAACTAGCCTAATACCTTCAAATCAAGCTTCAAATACATATACCCTTACCTTTATAGAGAGATCCCTCTCTGGACCCAAGAGGGATAGATCCTGAGGTCTAAAAGTGGTTTTGATTTTGTCTCATCTTTTGGTATTGCCAAACTTGCCAAAACATGGGAACTCCAACAACTTCCACCCCATAGTAGAATATTCTGTAAATTTGATCCCCTAGTAGATACTTCTTCAACTTTGACCCAAAAACTATCCAACACTTCAACTTACCCAACAAATTTCCATCACTTCAACTTTCCCAACAACTTTCCATCACTTTGAATTTCGTAGCAACTTTCCAGCACCTTCGACTTTCCCAATAACTTTCGAACACTTTCACTTGCCCAAAAAATTTATAGTACTTCGACTTGTCCACAAACTTTCCAGAAATTCAACTTACCCAACAACTTTCCAACACTTTGAATTTCCTAGTAATTGTAGAAACCCTAACATGAGAGAAAGAGAGAGAGGCCTAAAACTTCAATCTTGCTCTTCTTTTTTTTATTCCTTTTCCAACTTCTATCTTGAGGAGTGATTAGAGGCTTAGTATTTAGCTCAAAAATGAAATTTATCATAAATGCTCCAAACCGGAATGACCATGTAGACTTTGTCGACAGGATTTCGGTGCAATTTGTTTCATCAAAATCTGACTCCAGATGAATAAATTATGACCCGCTCTTTTTTTTCTCAAATAGGTAAAAAATGAGCAGAATAGTGACAGATTGATGACATGGCAGTCTAGTCAGCACTCCAGGTATATCCTGAGAATTGTTACACCATTTTTTCGGTCATCTAACCCATTATCATTAGATGAACCCAAGTACACCATGTAAGACCAATTTTACCCTAAGTAAAATTGCTTTCACCATATAAAATAACATTTGTCTATATTTCCTAGTCATATTTAACCCAAAACAAGGAAATTGATTAAATAAATCATTATTTATTTAATTATTTCCTAGGAATAAGTTATTCAAATCATTGTTTAATAATATTCCTATTGACTAAATCATTTGTAAATAATTAAATAAATCATTATTTATTTAATTATATTCCCACCATCTCCCTAAAATAATAAATAAATCATTTATTTATTTATTGTTTATAAATAAAGGAATTGACCCAAGTCAAAAGACCTTTTCCTTCCAACAAATATAATAAAATATTCCTAAAGGGTGATTCTAGAATTTGATTAATAATATTTTATTCATGCACCGAGTTCTAGAACACCCCAATATTTTGTTACAAATAGAAGGGTTTTCCCCATTCATTAGTCACCTCCATTGCATTAGATCACACCTGATCATTCTAGTCACCATTTCATATTTTTTTTTGGGGAGTCTGTCATTGAGTTCTATGTTTCTCTAGTTTTTCTACACCAATAAGAGAGAGGAATGTTAGATCTGAAACACTGAGGACTTTCAAGAACCCATCCCACTGAGGAGAACCGGAAAACACCTTTCTTGTTTTCCTCTCAGGTGCCCCATTCTTTAATATAATATAAATCATTCTTTTAAACATTTTGTTCTTGTCTTGTCTATTGGATGCATGGAGCCATATTATATTTTATCTTCTTAATGTCTTTTGTGCTTAGATATGAATTTGTGCAGCAGACTTAAAGATATTTTTTTCAACAACATCATGTTAGGCTATTTGTTGGTGTGTAGTTACATGGATATTTTAAGTAAAGATACATATCAATAATTGGTAACCTCCACATGTGTTTTATTTACATCAATTTGCCATTTAATCATTCCCCGTATATCCATTGTTTCCAATTTCAGCTTTTGAGCCATGTTTTTCTCATTTTTATGGTGATCTTCACCTCTAAAACCCCAAATAGTCAAATTTAACTTCAGCAAGCTCGCCTACGTAGGTGACAGACATTTTGCCCGAGACGACAAATTTTTCTGAAATCTGCCGTCGAAACAGTCAGATCTGCAGGTCGCAGTTATCGGCCAAAAAATTGCAACCTGAACTTGAGGACGCACTTTTCTGCTCCAAACCTGTGACCTGGACTGAAAACAGGTCAGAACCTGCGACCTGCACTTTTTCTGCAAATTTTTCAGCACTCTTTCTGGGTTTGTCTGAAGCTTTTGTCAGGGTTTTCCAGCCTCCGTCTCTGCCCGTTTAGACCTGTTTCTGATTTGTTTCACTCAACTAAGTGGGAATCTTGCCCCTTAGGGCTCTAGTACCCTCCACTTTTGGTGGGAGATTTTTTTCTATTTCAAAAGTCTGAATTTCCAGAGTTTCAGCCTTATTGCTTTCATATCTGATACCTTAGTTTCAGATCTCTTTAGATCAGCTCTTCCCCCTTTCAAATCACCTCATATAGTTTTTTTTGGGTTCATTTCTAGGGCCGCCTCATTGTCCCTCCTATTTTTAGCTGATCTCCTCCTTTTTAGCAGCAACCTTGCCTCTGCCTCTTTGTTGTTCTCTACACCTATTTTCAGTAGACTTCCCCTTTAGATCCCTGTCCCTCCTGACCTTAGATCTATTGGCCTTTTTTTTCATGCTTTGCCTAGTTTTTTCCCTCTTATAGACCAGTTTTGAGAGACCCGCCTTCTTAGGTTAGATTGATGCATTAGTAGCTGTTAATTTTCTGTTCTTTTCATTTTATTTACTACAGGTTTATTTTCAGTTACACAACACACTTTTTCTTTTACTCTCAAAACGTATGGGTTTAAACAATTAAAATTAATGCATGCCACACACTGACCCTAATTAAAGAAGAGCCTAGTTAACTTTGCCTGGCCAAGACTTTAAAATCAATTTTCATTGCACCTCTCCACCCTTGACCTCACTTGATTTTGTCCCTCCCTGCCCTTGTCGGTTTTCTTCTTCCCGTCATCATTGCGCCCCCAAGGCGCTTCTCCTGGAGACTTCTTGGCCTTCACCCTCAATTTTCGGTCGGTCGGCTTCCTCCTTCCCATCGCCATCGAGTAAGTCCTCCCCTGAGTCCGCACTCCGACTCTTCCTCTGATTTTTCGGGTTCTCCCCCTCCTCTTGGTTCCCCCCCTATTACCTTCACCATGTCTAGTTTCAGACCTAGCCCTAACCCCAGTTCTACTACTGGGTCCGTTTCCAGTGGAACCCCTATGGGACCTACCTCGACTGCCCCATTACTCCCTTATATGGCTAGCCTCAGTCTCCCCGATTTCAATCGGCTGATCAATGATCCTATTCGCGACGATGTCAGTTGACTTGCTATGCCAACCAAGCTCCTCTCCGACATTCCCAAGTTCGAAGGCCTTGCTAGTGAAGATCCCTCTAATCATATTCTATCTTTTCACATGTGGTGTTCCTCCAATTCCATCACCGATGACTCCATCCGTCTTTGATTTTTCCAACACACGCTTACTAGCGAAGCTTCTAAATGGTATTTTGACCAAGCCACCTCTTCCCATACCACCTTTGCGACCATTGCCCAAACCTTTCTATCTTATTTCAAGCTCCCCCCCCCGGATACAACACTGGTACTGAACTCTTAACTTATTTCCATCAATCCTCTTCGACCTGCCTTTCTGCTCATGTCCAAGGATGGCGGCGAAGACGGAGCTTGTGTCGTGCTCCCCCCTTTGAAGATCGGATTTACATGGACTGGTTCCTTCACTCTCTCTTACCTCCCATTGGCAAAGATGTCGCTCTCTCTTACCTCCAAATAGCCTTGAAATATGACCTTATCTACACCCAATCTGGTTATGTTTATACTGTCCTTCCTGACCTTCCCAAGCCTGATGGCCCTAAAGCCTCGAGGGCATCTCATTCTGCCGATGGTTTCGTTGGAGCTCTGCCTAGATTCTTCCGGGCTTCCCTCCAGGGGGGCCCAGCCCCTCCGGCACTTTTTCCCCTCCAAGTAGCATGTATCCAGGATACAGCATGCCTCCTCCTTTTGCCCACCCTCCTGCTTACCTCAATGTTTCCCATCCTACCCCTTATCCATATCCACAACCTGGTGTCCCAGCTCCTCCAGCATTCGGACCTCCCACTCCTTTGCCTTTTCCACCCCCACAACCGCAATTACTTACCCCCCCCAGGGCAAGTCTTTGCACAGCAGGGGGCACCTAATTTTCTTCCTTCTCAGATAAAGAGAAAAGGCAACCAATCCACGTCTGGTAACCAGAGACCCAATTCTTCCAGTATTGACCCTACCACTGCCAACCAGCCACAGGGCCCTCAGCCCAAGCGAGACAAGCCACTTCATACCAATAAGCCCTATTCGTGTTGCAGTGTTTATGGTCACTACACTCATGATTGTCCCTTATTACCACAAATGCGGCAGATGTGGGAATCTCAGGCCATCGTGCGAGGACATCACTCCTCCCCTGCTGTCCCTCCCACCCCAACTACTTCTCAACCCACTGTGTTTACCGATCCTTTCCCTCACCAAGGATTCATGTCCACTCAACCTCCTCATGCCCCAGTAACCACTCAACCTTCCCCTTCTGGTTCCTTTGATTACCAGATTCTCATGATGGCCTCTGACCCTTCTCTCACCATCGACCTTAACCTTCAAACTCGGTCCTGTCACTATTCCACGCCTCCCGTTCCCTCTGTCTCCGAGTCTCCATCTTCAGGTCCTACAGAGCCTCTGTTGACACCCCATGGTCCCTTACAAATCCCTCCGCCCCAAGTTGCGGTTCATCCCAAGACTCATAAGGGACCATTACGTCGAACCGCTACCTCTGGTCGGGTTGCCCATTCATATAGCATAGTAGATGATCTGGAACAATCCCCTGCTGCCATTTCAACACTGGAACTTCTCTAGTCGTGCCCTTCTCAAAAGAAGGCTCTACTATCTTCTGTGGGTGTTGTAGATCTTGTTGATGAAAAATTGATTGTTTTCGACGCCCGTCAGTCAAACCATCCGCCTCTTCCTTCTTCGGTTGATTTCCAAATCCCAATCAAAATCCGCAATGCCAATGTCGCTCGGTGTATTATTGATGAGGGGGCATCTAACTGTGTAATGTCTGCTTCGGTTTGGAAACAACTCGGATCCCCTGAGCTGGCCCCTTCCGTAATCACCCTTCGTGCATGGGATGGCTATGCCTCCCAGCCCATTGGCCTCTTCTGTAATTGTCCTATCACCCTTGCTGGCAAGACGGTTTGTGTCGACGTGGAAGTTATCGACGCCCCTCTTGAATACAACATTCTTTTAGGGTGAAGTTACACCTACACCATGTCTTCCATCCCATCCACAGTCCACCGCAAGATGTTTTTCCCTCATAATGGAAAAATTGTCACGATTGACCAGTTGACTTACCATGAACCACACGCTCAGACCTCCCCTAAGTCCACCATCTCTTTTATCACCAATAAGCCAACTATTGATTCATTGAATAGTGTTTCCCCTAGCATCTACAAAGACTCCTCCTTGCTTGGAACTTTTCCTGGTCCTCCTCCTTCTCCTGTCCCTGACCCCAGTTTAGTGAATGTTTGCATGATGCAATCGTCTCAGGCTGGTCTTTCACAGCCTACTTCAGCTAGTCAGCAACCTCAATCTTTCCTACCGCACCCTGCTCCTAGCCCTTCGCTTCAGGTGATCGAACCTTTTTCACCTCATCCTTCCCACCCCCCTCACACTCAGGAACCTCCCTACCCTCCTGAGTCGGTTCCCTTAGGTCTTCACCCTATGGGAGTCGTCCCTCCTGGTCATTACCTCGCCGTTCAGATACCTTTCCTTAGTCACCCCCCCGACGTCTATTCAATCCCTGTCATGGCCACCCTTTCCCTCCCGCCGAGACCCCACCGGGCCACCCCAAACCATACATAGCTGTGACACCAGTGCAACTGATTTCCTTTTCGCCTTCCACTGCTACAGTGCCCCAGCCCCTCCGCAGGACCCTCCTCATGCGGCGACAACTACAGCAAAGAAAAGAAAAACTCGAAAAGGGGCATCCAAAGACAAGGTCACCGCACCTGACTCTACCCCTCCCCCACCCGCCAAGCCTTGTGCCTTGTGTGACGGTATCGGTCATCCCACCCATACTTGTCCTGAGTTGCCACATATCCAACCCATGCTTAAAGTCGTGTTCCCTGAATCTACGGTCCCTGAAACCTCAGTTTCTCCCTCATCCGCAGCCAAGAACCCAAAGACTCTTCGCACCAACAAACCCTGTACTCTTTGTGGCGTCCATGGCCATTAATCTCACCATTGTCCTCACCTCATGCATTACCGAGCCTCTTTAGAGGTCATTCGTGAGTATGAAGTTGAACAAAACCAATCTGCCTCTCCCATCCTTGCTCAATATGCATCAATTCTACTCAAGGATCCCCCTGCTACCATTGACATTCCTCCCCCTGATGTTGAAATGTCGGAATCTATTGCTCCACTCCTCTACCTATCATCATATGCACCACCATCAGAGTACATTCCCTCTGAATCCACTCGATATATTCTGCTTGATACTCCTTCAGACACTTTCTCGGGCTCTTCATGTTTTTACCATATTTTTACTTGTTCTTCTGTCCTTACCCGCGATGACCCATATCTGTGCCTCTCTTCCCTTACTGATGATTTAGGTAGCTTTGCAGTGTCGTGTAGTCTCCTTGACCCTTCCATTACCTCCTAGAATCACGATCATACCATCCGTATCTTCGATGTTCTTCGCAACCTAAGTCCCTGCTCTTCATCACATTGTTCTCATTCATCGCCCTCTCATCGATCTATGAGTCCTAGACCTCCTATCCAGACTGCTTCCTCCCATAGACGTCATTGGATGTCTATCCTCTACTCACATTGCCATCCTTGTTCTCATCCCTCCCATTACTTGTCTTGCGACACTATTACATTGGCCCTCTCCTCTACCCATTATCTTGGCTATGCCGATGGGGCAAGTTGCTATTCATAGAATCTCTCTTCGAAAGCATGGGCCATCTTTACCCCCTTGCATACCCTGGCTCTTGCAAATGGGGTCTTCGTTGGTAATGCCACCAATAATCAGGCCGAATATGATGCAGCACGTGGTCTCTTAGCCGATGCCCTCTCTCATCACATCCTCTATCTACATGTTCATTTAGATTCCCTGCTTCTTGTCCTAAAACTTAATGGTGTCTATCGTGTGCATAACCCTCTCCTGTTTAGACAATATTTATGAGTGAAACTTTTGATACGTGCATTTACATCCATTACTTTCAACCATATCCCTCGACGTCAAAATCACTACGTCAATCAAATTACAAATCATGTTCTAGACTGACATTTATCACACACAAGACAATAACATTTCACATCATCCAAAAAATATACATAAATCATATATATCATATAACATGTGTTTTTAGAGTCCATCTGCTCTTAAACATATCACATGCCCATAGCATGGTACAAAAAACACAACTACAAAATGGGGGGCACCACTTTCCCCTACAAAAACACTGGGGGGCACCATCTGCCCTACATCTAATCACTCTCTGGAGGATCCCGAGCCAATGGCTTTACTCTTGCAACTCGTAAATCACGCACAGTTTGACCAGCCATCACCATGAGTCGCATGATACCTCGCCATTCCGAGGGTAGCCCAATACATAACTCTATGTACTGGTCGTCTAAATCCTGCCAACCACGCTTCGACACACCGGTCAGCAACCCCTCACATTTATGATGGATGTCCTCCACCAGAGCAGCCATATCCTCATTCTGTGCTATCCTTGATCCACTCGCACTTGTAGCTCCTGCTGCCGCTGTTCGTCCCATATATCCGGTCGGTTTCACCGGAGCTATATCTGCATTCCAAAACATATAACGATTAGTACCATGAATACTAGTCACAAACTCTAAAATGCACATAACAGATTAGTTACTTGTCACTTACCATCGGGCCCCCACACTCGACTAGGCGGAAGCGGCAAGTCTGGATCTCCCCAATAACTCATCCCACTATAGGGATAGTCATCTATGTATAGTGGCATCTGATCCCAATGGGCTAAGAACTCTGGTCGGAACACCCGTCCGACTGCCCCTCTTCCTCCTCTACACAGTAATCATCCCCACCGACACATCTGAGGCTCTCTCGGACCTCCGTCAAGTAACTGTATACGAGGTCACAAGGTTGGGATCTTCTTAAAGAAGAAAGATCACAAAACAGTCCCATCGGCACAATCATGATTCACTTGTCGCTTGCATAGCGACACTCTCGTTTCACCGACAACAACATCATCTGGGCCCACCCATAGTAGGTGCCCCCCAACACACTCTCTAAAATCATCATCTGCCCTCCAGTGATGTGATGGAACGCCTAGCTGCCAAAGATCTGCAACACTGCTGCGGCCTCCAACCTCTCGAGATCCCCAATGGATATCCGTGTCCCTTTAACTCGGACACCCGGTCGACAATGTCGATCAACAAACTCCATAATGTTACACCCTCATGGTAACATTGGCTGTGTATTTCCCACCATCCCTAATGGTGGGAGACCAGTCAAGAAATACAGATCCTGGACTATCAGCTCGATCTTGTGCCCCTGCACTATAAACGCCTCATGATCTGGATCCCAGTAACTGATAATATGAGCCAACAAGGGCTCTCCAGCCCTCATCAAAGGGTTCTCCAAAAATTTAAGAACCCCATACCTAGCCAGTGCACGATGGACACCCTGATCCGCTTGGATTTCCGTTCGTAATGTACCTAATTCTCTCTCTCTCCACTTGATCCGTATATTTGCCATATCTGCACAAAACCATCATTTTTGTCAGTCTCCAGATCAACAAAACTGCATTAACCTATACCAAAACTGAATCTTAGCCCATACTAGCACTGAAACCTCCCACATCTACCAGGTCGCACTTTTTAGGCAAAACCTGTGCTAGATCGCACTTTTCAGGCCAAAACCTGCATCCCAGGTCGTGGATTTTGCCCCAAAAAGTGTGACCCGACCGTAATGATGAAGTAGGAGCAGTTACTGAGATTTAAAACCCTAATCTTCAATTTCAATCCATCAAAAACAAAGTGTTTGACTAGGCCTCTTACCTGCAACTGACGGATCACGATTCCAACGGTCGGTTTTTCTCTCCTCTCCACATTCACCACAGCTACACAAGCAAATGAATGATTTTGGAGGGAAAATGCCTTATTAGAAGAAAACCCCTATTTTTTCTTTCGCCCGCTACAACCAAACCGTAGCCCCATTTGACACACCTTCTGCACCATTGGAAAGCTCTCACCAAGCACTCAAATGGGTATTTGTCATTTTTTCATGTTTTGATACTTCACCAGGACACATTTTGTCCATGAAGGGTCTATTCACCTCTTCTTAAAATCAAATTTTTTCACTTACGACACTTGTACTTGGGGCACCACTTTGCCTACTTACTCTTCTTCATTCGTGTTGATTTTCATCATGAGCTACCCTATTGTACTCATGCTTTTATGGTCCCCCATTGGGCCCGTACTATGAGGCAACACCATTGAGTCGCCCTTGTTTAGAGCATCCGAGTCGAGTCATCATCACATCCATAGAGTCTATTCCGAGTCCCCTTGTACCCCACTATAGTCCTCCATCCTTTTTGCTTGATCCCTCTCTCGTGTTTCCCATTATGGCCTTCAGTACCCTTGTCCCTTATCCCTCATGATATTGTGTCAGTTGCTGCCAAGCCATTCATGTCCTTTATGCTCTAACAAGGGAATTCATCCAACCGCTCCTCCGTATCCCTCATTCCATCATTATTATCAGTATCTACTTGTTCATCACTCTACTATTTTCCCTCGTGCCTTAATTGGGGTTCCCTTATTGCCTCACCTATGGCGGACCTACTTCTGTCATCATCAGCTCATTTACTCCAGAAGCCAGGTCTAGGCCGGGGCAGTGTACTTTGGTTTGAGCTCTTCTCAGCCTGATCGTCATCTATACACTTGATGGTCCAGTGATGCAGCAGCAGCTATTGGTGATTCCCAGGTGTGTGTGAGATGTCTCAACCCTCATGAGGGGGTGGCCCTACAAGTAGCCCCCCACATGCCCATATGACTTCTTCATTTCCGCCCTTGATGCAACTCCTCTCATTTGATGATATCGGCCTCAACCGCTTGCAGCGCCTCTTCAATTTGCATATATCAGTCAGATTTTGTGAGCCCTTCCCCATGTGTAGGGGGCATTTGGGTATATTTGTATCTCATGTACTAAAATATTCTTGTATAAGTCCTGAAGGTTATTCTAGGCATCACATGTATGTGGGATTCATCATTTTTATCTGGCTCATGTTTAGGCCAGCACATGCTTCATTATTGTGTTCCGTGGTTTTACGGGCGCCTTATTATTTGTACTATTGTCTTGGCAGGCATAGGTATGCCTCCCCCGCCGCCTTTAACATTGGTACTAATTCATCACCTAGAGACTTGTTGCACCTGTAAGTATCGTCTCCTCCGGGTCTAGTCCTTTAGCACATTAGGCTACCTTACATTTCTCTCTCTCACTTCCCTCTTGATGCCTAGTGATTGAGTTATTACAACATACTTCGGTCATACGATTTGCTCCTAACACTTTAATAAAGCAATCATATCGTAGTTCTTTTAAGGTCATTTGAATTCATTATCGCTGGATAATCCTATATATTTATAAGACTAATTTTTATTTTACTAAAATTGCTTTCACTACAGAAATATATTTGTCTAGGTCTTTAGTTTATTAACAGTTTGTTTATAAATTGACAATAAATCATTATTTATTTAATTATTTCCTAGGAATAAGTTATTCAAATCATTATTTAATAATATTCCTAGTTAAATTTGACTAAATCATTTGTAAATAATTAAATAAATAATTATTTATTTAATTATATTCCCACCATCTCCCTAAAATAATAAATAAATCATTTATTTATTTATTGTTTATAAATAAAGGAATTGACCCAAGTCAAAAGACCTTTTCCCTCCAACAAATATAATAAAATATTCCCAAAGGGTGATTCTAGAATTTGATTAATAATATTTTATTCATGCACCGAGTTCTAGAACACCCCAATATTTTGTTATAAATAGAAGGGTTTTCCTATCTATTACTACCAGGCCATAATAGATCGAATGATTCTATTTTGGCTGTCATTTTGTATTTTTTTTTTCAGAGTTCTATCAGTTCTAGGTCATTGCAGTTTTTCATTGTACAGAGAGAGGAATGAGATTCTGAATTTATACTTTCCATAATCAATTCAAATTATAGAACTAAAAACACCCCTTTTCTTGTTTTCCTTCGTGTGCCCTATTATTATTTAATATATGCACACAAATCATTCTTTTAAACACTTTGTTCTTGTCTTGTCTATTGGATGCATGGTTATTAATATTCCATAATGTCTGTGCTTAGATCTGAATTTGTGCAGCAGACTTAAAGATATTTTGCAGCCATAATCGATGTTAGGGATATTTTTTATGCGTAGCTAAAGTGATCTTTTACGACGAAAGATTCATACAAACAGGAATATTCTCCAATTTTAACCTAATGAGACTGTGACAAGTGTCACAGTCAGATTCTCCAGTGAACTTTGGAAGTGAATTTTTTTTACATCTATTTCTAAGGTTGAATGAGAATTTTTGTTAGGTTGGAGTAGTCCAACCAGAGCTAGACACGTGGTGCAAATAGGGACTGCCACGTGCCCCCTGTGGTGTGGACCCATCCAACCTTGGGATCATTTACGAATTCATTCATTACCATAGTTCTGGACAAATATATGTGTATTATGAGCTTCATATATTTTATTTGCCTAAGGTCTAAACCTTATTATATACATGGCAGAGTTATATATAGTGGAGGACAGGCTCTATTATAGTGGAAAGGTTCTATTATAGTGGACACTATACTATATGGCGGAGTCAAATTATATATTTTATTTTATACTAAGCTCAAACCTTAAGTATATAGCATATATACATTTGAATGGCGGGTGAAATATATTAATCTTATACCATGGTTTTAGACTATGGGTTTGTCAATGTATGGTGAAGAAAAATATTGGTGTTGGGGTCGGGGTCGAACCCACAACCTCCCCCGCACTAATCCTCTACCTTACCGCCTCTTCCACATATTGGGTCTTAACCCATATAGCTTTCCACTACTATTTGAATTTTATCGGCACCAGCGAGAGGGGTCCGGAGGGGGCCAGCTGTAATGTTCCTTTTTCAGGATTGCTCATAAAATATGCATCAAAAAATGCATTTCTAGCAAAAAATGTAATAAAATAGTGAAATTTACTCTTGGATCCCATATATTAGTCAATATAAATTCTAAATCCAAGAATAGAGCTGAAAAAAATCAAACTAGGTGGGCTAAACAGATCTCCCACACCTAGGATGACGAAAAAGTGCTAAAACCCCAACACTGCAAAATGCTGGAGAAGTTGCTCAAGGGAATGCGCAGTATAAGAGAGGTTTTACACATAAAATCATAGGAGAAAAATATATCTACTCATGTATTGATAAATAATGTTGAAGTACAAAGATCTAATATCCTATACAAAATACAAAAGAAATCGGCAAGGGTTTCTTGTCAAACACTCTGCATACAAATGTGATCTTCAAAAAATAGCTGAATAACCACTGCAAAAATGAAGCACATGAATGTACAAGGCTAAAATATGTCTGATCTGATGTATATACCTCAAGCGCTTCCTCCCATGAAAGGTTGAACCTCTCAATCACAAGGAAACTCGGCAATGGAGCCACCAAACCATGCAATGAGCACTGCCTCCAAAATAATGCATTCCCTAGCAGAAAAAACATTGGGAGGGTATGAGAAATGTGTGGTATGAAACAAAAAATCTTAAATAAGCTCTGGAGCTCTACAAACAGATCTCTCAAGTGAATGAAATCTTCCTTCAATGAGAAACTAGCTCAGAAGTCTGGATTTCAATCCCTTCCACTGCTACACCCAGCAACACTACACAATCTCTGGAAAAGTTGTGCTGATGAATATGGCTGAAGCTTCGCCTGAAAACCTGATGTGGAATGATGAATAAAAACTCTACCAATGAGCTCCTCAAAGGAAAGAGGTGGGATTCCTACCTGGGAACACCCAGTGCTAAACAACACTACAGCTTTGCTAAGCAGCAAAGCAACAACAATTCTTGGCAACCAAGAATAATAATCTACAACATGAAGAATAATGCTGCCATCCTCTTTCTTAAATAATATATGATTTTTCTTTCCCTTGGCCCCACTCACTTAGGTTACTTCTAACCCAAGTTACATTTCCCTCCAAAATTGCGTTATCCATCCTAAGATTCCTCCTCCACTAAAATTGCGCTGATGACTTAGTCAAAGCAGCTTCAATTTAAACCTGTTCACACATTGGGGTGTCACTTTGAGCTAGAAAGAGTGTCTCATTTTACACTTGGATTGTTTTTATCCTCCTTAGGAGACTTATGGGCTTTTCTACCCATTTACCGGCTACAGCTGCTGCTAACTCTAATGTTCCATTTAGCTTGGAAGCTAAAATTTTGGGAACATTACAGTCCTCCCCTCCAAAATATTTTATTTTCCTCAAGAAAATGCATAAGGAGATAAAACTATCTCCCCTCCTCCTCATGTGGCCTCCCATCAATAGCCTCCATCACTGCATCAAGAGTATCTGCAAATATATTGTCATCCAATGCTCCCTCCCAAGTGTGAAAAACCAAAGTGTCTGCATCAATCAAAGGTGGAAAGTGTGAATGGAAACCTACCATCTATGTCATGGCCTCCAAAAAGTAGGAGTTATGACCAACATGGTGAATGAGTGCCTCCCTCACCCATGCTATCATCCAAATGAAGTGAGTCACCCTCCAACATGGTAGCTCATGAAAAGTCCCCTCCACCTTGTGCTCTTGAAATGAAGGTGGGCTAAATGAATGTACATGTTAGGCAAGAGGGCCTATCCCACACTGTCCCCCTCTCCACTCATGATAAGTGTAGAGGGCATGCTGATCTTGGGCTAAAACATGATTGCCCTCCAATGGAAAGAAGAAGATTGAGCCTCCAAGGACTCTCCCCCCAAAATCATGAGTCATGCCAACCCAAACCATCCCATTCAAGATGAATGATGCATCATCACCACATGGCATCCAAATCAGAAAATGGTTGAAGGTTATGTGCAATTTTGGATGATACATATGGTCTCTCTGGTGGATGCAGTGCAGTTCTCCCAACCACTGGTTGAGAATGTCATAAGGAAAGTGGTCTTGCAACAAGTTACAAGTTGTATATGTTTGTTCTCCCAACATGGGGAAGTGAGCATCAATGTATATCAGTTGTACATATATAAGATAAAAATACACTTGCCCAAAGACATGTATATATGGGCTACTATCATCATAAACATTGGCCCTAAAGTCACCATGAAACCCAAAAATACTCTTGCTCTTTTGAGGAGCAATGCACTGTTCAAACATGGTGGGAAAGTACAAATACTCAATGGAGTAATAAACAAGTACAAGAATGCATTTCCTACCATAAATAGTGAGTAGGCTAAAATTGAGGTCCATGTATAAGCTCCCCCATGAGGATTCCCTCACAAAAATTTGCATGAAGAAGGGATACACATACTCTTTCGAACACTCCATCAATAAGAACACACTCCCATGTGACAGCGCTGTAGGCCTTAAGAATAAGGCTCCATGACTTCTCCCTTTGAAATTCCTTATGCCAAAGCCATCCACCATCATGCTGCTATGTGAAAAGATCATCTTCTAGAATGGAATTTTCTCATGATCCTCCAGTACTGAAGGGTAGCCTCCTTGCACCATGAATGTGCCTTTCTTCTCTTCAGAAATATCATGAAAAGTATGGGAATAATTTTTCCCATACTCTCCCAAGTTGAACCATAGCAACAAGAACTTTTGTTGCTGCCTCATCTCTCCCTCATATAAGCTTCCCTTGAAAAAAAACACATTAGCGGTACATGGAAGCAAGATACCATAAAAACAAGTTGCCAATTGACAACCGGAGAGTGAACCATGGTCCCTCTCATGGAACCAGCGTAGTGCATCCTTTGCCTGCATCAAAATAAGAAGTAAAAAGTGCTTTTCTAGCCACTTTTTTTCTTCCATAGTCATCTCATAAGATGAAAACATGAAGTTACAATATGGTGTCAATGGTGCACACCAAGAAACATGTGGCTTCTCCCACAGCTCATTAAAAGGATAGCCAAATTCAATGCTACAAGTAGCTGCAAGTACATTATCATACAATATGCAAGAAGAAGCAACTCTTCTTGATACATCATGCCGCTCAAATAAGGAAAAGAAGTACAATACAAAATGTGAAATTATACCTTCTCCATCATGTACTTGAGGTCTTGAGCTAAAATGGCTCAACTGGAAATTCTCCCTTACTCCCAATGAGTAGGAAGGTGGCTATGAAAACCTCACTATCATCATCTAGGCTATGCATCTCTCCATATGCTGAAATATGTCATGCTGAATGCCCTCCCAAATGAACTCCTCTGCCAAGGAAAGATATGCATCAAAATGCATGGAAGAGAAATCCTCATGTGTTGCATGTAGCAATTTCTCCTTGAGACTAGAAGCTCTAGTCAAGAAGATCCTGCCATAGAAATAGATGACCACATCATCAACCATGTATTTGTCATCTCCATCTAGGTCATCAAGAATCATGCATGCACCAAGATCCTTGGAGTACTCTATCAAGAGCTGAGACCTCCAATAAGGATCAATCCTCCTCAAAGACAGTGCTGGTGATCTGGCATGTGTAGCTCCACTCATGTTGCTACCTGCTACTTTGACATCCCTCATGCCAAATTTTTCCTCCAAACTCTTCACCTCTCCAAAATCCAAGAGTGGTGAATCCAAAGACAATATGTCTTTTATCAACTCCCGATCAGGTGGCCTCCCAGGTGGAATGCCTCCATAAAGTGAGACATCAGTATCAAGAGTAGACTGCTCATATGGTTGGGCAACCTTGCCCCTTCCCTTACAGTGCAAATCAGTCTGCCTCTTTCTTTCACTGGCTCTCTGAAATAGATAAGGGTGTGTGCCTCTCATAACATAATGCTACTCTTCCTCCCTTCCTCCTCCTTCCAGCTGCAATTCTGCACAATCATGCTGCTCACTGATTGTGCTTGGACCTCCATGTATGAGATCCTGGGGAACTTCTTGAAAGGATACAAGAATCCCTCTCATTGGAGCATGTTCTCCTCTTCCCTTTGCATGAGGCACTGGATGTGCTCTAGATGTGACAGCATTGTTGCCCTCCTCTTCATCAATGTGTGTGGGCAACATTTCAATAATTGGATCCCTTTGTGAAAAAGTGATCCCCATGCCCTCTTGTTCAAGAATATGAACTGGAGGTTTTTCTTTCGGTAAAGTGTTATGAAAGACATCCCATCCTCCCATGGTTTTCTAAAATGTAGTTTCCTTCATCATATGCAAGGGTTTTGTTTTCTCAAATTTTCCTTGCTCATGTGCCTTAGGGAGTTTTTCACCAAACCTTCCCATCAAAGTTTCTATGAATCTTGCATAAGAAGAAGTGTTTACATTTTTTAAAGAACAAGACTCAAAAATCCACCATTCATGAGCCTTACCTCTGAAATGCAGCATTGAAACTTTTATGGTTTCATCTCTGGAAATAAGGTGCAGCTGCAAATAGGAGTCTAGCTCCTTCACCCAAGCTCCAGTTGAACATGTAGGTGATCCGACAAAAGTAGATAGATGAAATCTATCTGCATCCCGCTGCTTGCTCTTCTCCACTTGGATCTTTCAAAACTCTTGGAAATGAATATGATCTCTAAACCTCTTAGTTCGAGATTCATACTCCTGCAACAAATCACTAAGAGTCCTCCTCTTAGGCATTTTTCCTCCTCCCATCCATCTTAGGATAGCTCTGGGCATTTGACTGTGCTGTGAAACATGGAGTGTAGCTGCATGCTCACACTCACCATGTGAAAATCTATATTCAGCTCTAGATTCAACCTCATTTGGAGATCCCATCTCCAATATCATCTTCTTCGGCTCTCCTTGAAAGCTCTTCATAGATTTTGGAAGAAGCTTTGTAAGCTTGTCTTCCTTTCTTCCTGCACATTATGAAGCTTTCTAGCTTCTATCCATATCTCCTTCCTCTAATAGCTGGATCTCACAGGCTAAGCCAGAGATCATGCTTTGATACCACTGTAATGTTCCTTTTTCAGGATTGCTCATAAAACATGGATCAAAAAACACATTTCCAGAAAAAAAATGTAATAAAACAGTGAAATGGACTCTTGAATCCCATATATTAGTCAATATGAATTCTAAATCCAAGAATAGAGCTGAAAAAAATCAAAATAGGTGCATTAAACAGATCTCCTACACTTAGGATGACCAAAAAGTGTTAAAACCCCAAGACTGTAAAATGTTGGAGCAACTACTCAAGGGACTGCGTAGTCTAAGAGAGGGTTTACACATAAAATCATAGGATAACAATATATCTACTCATGTATTGGTAAATAATGCTGAATTACAAAGATCTAATCTCCTATACAAAATACAAAAGAAACCGGCAAGGGTTTCTTGTCAAACACTCTGCATACAAATGTGATCTTCAGAAAATAACTGAATAATCACTGCAACAATGAAGCACATCAGTGTAAAAGGCTGAAATATGTCTGATATGATGTAGATCCCTTAAGAGCTTCCTCCCATGAAAGGTTTAACCTCTCAATCACAAGGAAACTCAGCAATGGAGCCACCAAACCATGCAATGAGCACTGCCTCCAAAATAACGCACTCCCTAGCAGAAACAGCGTTGGGATGGTATAATAAATGTGTGGTCTAATACCATAGATCTGAAATAAGCTCTGGAGCTCTCCAAACAAATCTCTCAAGTTAAGGAAATCTTCCTTCAATGAGAAACTAGCTCAGAAGCTGGGATTTCAATCCCTTCCACTGCTACACCCAGCAATACTACACAATCTCCAAAAAAGTTGTGCTGATGAAGATGGCTAAAGCTTGGCCTGAAAACTTGATGCAAAATGATGAATACAAACTCTACCAATGAGCTCCTCGAAGGAAAGAGGTAGGATTCCTGCCCGGGAATACCCAGTGCTAAACAACACTGCAGCTTTGTTAAGCAACAAAGCAGCAACAATTCTTGGAAGCCAAGAATAATAATCTAAAACATGAAGAATAATGTTGCCATCCTCTCTCTCAAATAAGATATGATTTTTCTTTCCCTTGGCCCCACTCACTTAGGTTACTTCTAACCCAAGTTACATTTCCCTCCAAAATTGCGTTATCCATCCTAGGATTCCTCCTCCACTAAAACTGCATTGTTGACTTAGTCAAAGCAGCTTCAATTTAACCCTGTTCACACATGGAGGTGTATTATTGAGCTAGAAAGTGTGTCTCCTTTCACACTTGGAGTATTTTTATCCTCCTTAGGAGATTTATGGGCTTTTCTACCCATTTATTTACTGGCTACAATTTCTGCTAACTCTAATGTTCCATTTATCTTGGAAGCTAAAATTTTGGGAACATTACACTACCCCCTCCCGTATGTCTTCATTAGATGACTGTGGTGCAAGGGCTAAATGAAGTTTTTATAGCATCATTTTTCACCCTCAGGTGATTCATGATTGTATTTATGGCTTTGGGCACCCATTCCTACAGACTTGAACAAAATTCACTAAAAAACAGTGTTAAAATTCCCATACGCGGGTATGCCCAGACTTTTCCGCATGTATACGCGAGTCCATATGTACTTTTCTGTGTATGCCATTAAAATCATTAAAAAATATATAAAAAATCCCTATTTTCGGGCTGGGTTGATGGTTACTCCAGTAGTTCAACCACCCCAGCACGTGGCCAACTGTTTCCAACTGATTGAAACTAATTTGAGGGAGTATAAAAGCCCCTCATGTGCATGGCCTAAGGGAGGGAGAAATTTTATAGACATTATACTTTGTTGGAATCCAAATTCAAGTCTGATTCCCTGTGCCTCCTGCACTTTCCCAGATTTATACAGGAAACCCTTTTTTCCTGGAGATGTTCATCCGTTTATATGCCATCTCGAGTGCACAAGTCTTGAAAGTATCTTAGTGAGGCAAGGGCGGGACGGATCTGGAAGATGGTCTGCTCGAAGATCGTGGAAGGATTCAGGTGATCTCTCCACTCTTTAATTCTGTACATGTTGTTCGTAATAACGAAGAACCATCTTGTTCCTGAACTTATGTGTTAATGTTTATTTATACTTGTGAAAATATTATCATTTAAGCATTTATTATGGTTTATATAATGTTTCACATGGATTGCACTAACGTTTAGGAGAAATATATGTTGTAAAACTAGGTTTCCGTGCACGTTTTCTCTTGTTTTCCAGGTTGAAGGAGGAAGAAGGGTTGCTGGGGGTTTGGACCCTGCGGGATCTACATCGAACGTAGGACTACGGTTGAGTTCTACTATCGTTGTTATCTAGTTTTTAGCATTCAAGTATGGTTGTGTGTGAGTCCTTCTGCATAGCATGCCCTGATCTGTGGAGGTTTTGACCCAACAAACCTCTAGAGTGATTTTCCCCGAAACAGAACTAGTGACTCCACTGGGGAATCACAAAAATGGTGATTCCCCTGTTGGGTGGTTTCAGTTGTTTGATAGGTTTCCAACAGTTTTAACTTTTATTTCCAGTCCAGTTAACTCTTTCTCAGTCAGACTGAAGTCCTGGTTCCTTATCCAGGCTTGATCTTTTTTATTTTTCATTATTTACCTTTGCATACGTGGGTTTGTCTGCACACAGATGTGTATACATGAATTTTTTGTTAAAGGGAGTCGTGTATACGTAGGTTTCCTTTAACACAGTCGCGTATGCACGCTTGTTTCAAAACTGTCAAGTCACGTATTTCTGGGTCAATTTTGAAATTTTAGGTTTCTTGGCTTTTTAGTCTTGTTTGCCTGTGGAGACCTGTTCCTGCAGCGTCTTTATATCCTCTAGATTGTGTTGAAAGTGGTCTTGGGTCTTTTCTCTCTCTTGTTTAGTTGAAAACTAGCTTATTTGGCAAAGTTTGTTTCTGGTGCTTGCATTTCTGATTCGAGTACCAAGATCTCTTTCTGGGGATTCTTGGCTGTTCTGCTTCATCAGGACAGAGATCCGCTGCTCATTTACTCTTTCCTACCTTTGTTTCTTGCTTTGCACTTCGATTTTTTCCCATTTCTTGGTTGGTTTTCTTGAGTTCAGTTGGCTAGGTCTTGTTGCAATTTTTGAAAAGTCTTTCTTGGTTCTTTGAAGTTTTTGTTTGTTGCAAGGTTGGAATATTCTTCTAGGCTGAGTTACTGAGTTTCTTGTCTTCTTTTTCTCATATAAATCTTGCTACTAAGTAGCCCTATAAGACTTGGAGAATTTTTGAAGTTTTTTTCTTGAGATTCAGAGTTGTTTGGCTTGGGATTTGATAGTTTTCT
Source organism: Pinus albicaulis (assembly GCA_034641835.2). Classification (NCBI taxonomy): domain Eukaryota; kingdom Viridiplantae; phylum Streptophyta; class Pinopsida; order Pinales; family Pinaceae; genus Pinus; species Pinus albicaulis. The sequence continues at coordinate 282,224,632 of CM076570.1, read as the reverse complement.
TGGTCTCTTTGAGCTCCTTCTCTTTATAAAATTCAATAGCTCAAAAAACATTTTGTTTTGGAATTTGATTTTGTTTTGAATTTTTGTTTTCGTTTTGTTATATCTTTTGAAGCTTTGTTGAGATTTCTTCCTTTTGGTTTCTGACTTGATTTTGGACAGAAATTGTCATTGGTTTCTTCCTCTTGTTTCAAGCGTTTTTGGTGTCTTTATATTAAGAGTTTTTGATTTTGGGAACTAGCTTTCTGGACAACCAAAAAGAGATAAAACTAAAGGATCTTTGGGAAATTTCTCTCTGCTTTAGTATATTTTGCATCTTAGAATTTGCATGCTCTTAGTGATTTGCATCAGGTGCACTTAAGCATTTAATCATTTTCATAGTTTTTGTGAGTGTGAAGTTTGTTATCTGAAAAGAAAAATAAAATTTTTAGTCTTGTAGAACTTGTGTAGAAGTTGCTTTTCATCGAAAGACAATTACTGCATTTTCATGTAGTTTGGTTTTTATTAATTTCTTTTCTGCGTCAAAACACCACAAGTTTCATTTTCGTATCCCTTTGACTTAACATTACAGCCAATTAAAATAAGCGATATAATTTAAAAGCAACTAGCAAGTTTTTTAAGTCTCATACACCAACTAGCTAGGTTGTAGGGCCTTGGATTAGGTGAGTGGAGAGTTAACTCTCCAAGGCCGCTCAAACAAAACATAGAAGTTGATTAATTGAGCGAAATCCAACTTCGTTAGGTGGACCGAGAAAGCTCTCCTCTAGAGAGTCAAGCGTGAGGGGAAGTGAACACTGAGAAGAGAGATACCCCCTCTCTGATTTGCTGAATCTGACCTCAAGACCGTTCCGCCCGGCTTCTGACACGGATTGGTGCCCATAGTTGCCACTCCTAGGTTCCACATAGGTGACTGCGGGGGGGAATACCCGTGGTACCTGAGGCAGACGTTGTATCACTTCCAGCAGTACTTCTGGGGGGTGCCCTTGCGAAGCTTGGGTACTTGTGCCGGCAAAGGCTGTTGTTAGGAGGTCGGCGTAACTGTTTCTGTTACCTTCGCTAGTAGGCCTGGGCCGTAATTATCCCAGACTACTTTCGGGAGGTCCTATATTTCGCTTTCCTGTATTTTGGTGTCCGGTCCTAATCACCCGGAGCGGAAATACTTGAAGGCTATTTGCTTGATTGTATCTCAGGGATTTTTCTTGTAGTGAGTGCTCTTTGCTCCTAGCTTTCTTAGCTTTATATTTTTTGAGTCTAATTAAAATTTGTTAAAGTGGCTGATCAAGCGCCTCGTCGATTGAGGAGAATCCGGGGGTTATCTCCCGAGAGTCCAGAGCCTTCTTCAAGAAGGCGTAGGAGTGATTTAGCAGGTGGTTACCACCCTATGGCGTCTGACGCAGTGGAGAGAGATCCTCCACAAGGGTCTGAAGGTTTCGTAGCTGATTCTGGTGTTGGTTCCGAGAGGAGCGCTCCGCTCACCTCGCGAGTTTTATTTCCGCAGGAAGAAGAAGTTCAAATAGAGGAAGTACCTGAACCCTCTGTGTCACTTCCATCTCCTCTTCCTCCTGATTATCCGTTCGTTGTTGAATACATCGGACCTGAGTCAGAGAGACCAGAAGATCCTCCGTATTATTCATACCTTTCGATGGCCACGACTGGGAACGCGGCTTCTGCTGTGAGTGCTGCAGGCATTCAGACTCCTGCTTCTGTTGAAGGAGGAGGCACTATTGCTATATCTTCGATTGCTTCTAGTACTGCTGTGTTTGGCTCTGGTTTCACCCAAGCACATGCTTCCCAATCTGGTCCCTTCTGTTTTGGAATGCCCACTAGTGGGATTCCTTCTTTTTCCTTTTCCGCTGCTGCAGCTGGATCTACACCCATGTCTTCCATGGCTAGTGGATCAGCTTCTTTTCAAGGGTTCCCCTTTGGAACTAAACATATTCCTAGTTCGAATCCTTCTTTAGGGTCCTTTCCATTTACTTCTCAGACTCAGAGTTTCAACCCTTGGTCTGGAGGTCAGAATTCGACTACTTTTACAGGTTGGAACTCTGTATTCACTACAACGGGGGAAGCGAATCAGTTTTATGTTGGTCACCAAGGGAATGCTTCTTTCCCTTCGTCGAGTGCTTATCAGACCTTTTCCCCTCTGTCTAATTCCTAGAACCCCTATCAGGGGCTTTCCTCTTCATTTCATACTTTAGTGGGGGGAACTGGTCCTGTCTTTGGTAACTCTGCATTGGGAGGAGGTTCTTCTCCTTTTTCTACGAGTTCTTTCTGGCAACCTGGTGCCTCATCAAATCCAGGGTATTCTTTTCAGAATGTTGGGAATTCATCCTATCAAGGATGGAATCCTCAGGCTCTGCCTCGTTTACCTTTTCTGGCAACGTTAAACTTTCCAGATCTGTCGAAATTGACGAATGATCCGATTCGGTACAGTCCGGGGTGGCCTCCGGTTCCCACCAAAATTCCTTCAGACATTCCAAAGTTTGAAGGTAAGAATGGAGAGGATCCGGCTGACCACATCACCACCTTCCATTTATGGTGTTCTTCTAACTCCCTGATCGATGATTCGATTAGGTTGAGATTATTTCAACACACCCTAACTAGAAACGCTGCCAAATGGTATATTGAGCTAACTGGGGGCAGTTTTGCTACATTTGGAGAACTGGTTGTTACATTTCTAAACCATTTCCATTTTCCTGTCCATTACAACGCTGGGACTGAACTCCTGGCTAATTTTAAATAGGACGACGCAACCCACATTTCTGACCATATTCAGGAATGGAGGTGAAGGAAGAGGCTTATTAAAGCTCATATTCCAGGAGAATTCCTTTTGGAATGGTTTCTGAAATCTCTGCAGTCAGACATTTCTAAATATGTATCCCTGTCTGGGGTATTTTTTGAGGAACAGGCCATTTTTAGGGCCCAGCAGCTTGAATTGATATATTCTCAGTCTGGGGTCCTTCATAAATATTTGCCCAATGCTCCTCGCTCCAAATTAGATTTATCCAAAACTAAGCCTGGTCCTCATGGTGATGGAATTATTGGGTCGATCAATAGTGGTGCAGCTAGCATGCTTACTCAATTGCAGCAGTTGTCTTTGCAATCTGCTCCTTCTGGTCAGGCTATTCCTGATGAGTCATCGCCTTCCCAATATTCGTCGATAAATGTTGTCCAAACTTCCGATCCCAAAGGAAATCAACAATCCAAAGGGAAGAAGAAGGGACGAAATAATAAGAAAAAGGGCAAGAATGGGAAGGGTAATGCGAATAAAACCAACGAGGATGTTGGTGAGGGGCCAAAGGATAAAAATAAAGTGAAGTTTCCATGCAAGCTGTGTGCTGGAGACCATCTTACACACCTTTGCCCTAAAATTCAGGATGCGCAGTGCTTGTTAGCTCAGCAGGGTTCTTCTAGTTCCCAGGCTGTGTTAACAAACCCTTTTCCCCAAGGGCAACAACTAGTTGTTGGCACGAATCAAAATCCTGAGGCTTCCTCTGGGGGCACCCAGGAAGGGGAAATTCCATCAAACATATTCATGATGAGTGCTCACGTGGATGTCGCTACGAGATCCCGTGATTATGGCAGATAAGAGTCTTTGAAAGCTAAGGATGCTCCTGATGCTACTGAGCCGCTTCATATTACGAGGCCTACTATTGAGCCTGTACCTCGGATGCCCAAAGCATCTACCAAGCGTTCGACAATTAATCCAAACTCTAGGGCTGCCCAGAACTACTCTATTGTGGAAGATTTGGTGCAGAGTCCTTGTGCCATGTCGGCTTTAGAGGTACTCCAATCTTGTCCGGCTCAGCACATTGCTTTGATCACTGCCACTGGGGCTATTGATCCAAAAAATTCTCTTCTGATTACATTTGATATGAATAATTTTAAGAAGAGACTCCCCCATCATATGGCTTTTCATATTAAATCATCGTACCGGAAGTGCAACATCTTTCGGACGGTTGCTGATGACGGTGCTTCCACATGCGTGATGTCTCTCACATGTTGGAAGACGATTGGATATCCCAAAGCTATTCCATCTACCACTCTTCTAACTGCGTTTGATGGTCATTCTCACAGACCGCATGGTATTTTCCTAGCTTTGCCTATCTGTGTTGGGGGAAAAACTGTGAATATAGAGGTTGAGGTAGTTGATGCAAGCTTGGACTACAACCTTCTGTTGGGGAGAAATTGGATTTATGAGATGGATGCTATTGCATCCTCATTATTTCAAATTATCTGTTTCCCTCACGAAGGGAGGATTGTTACAGTGGACCAACTGGACTGTCCTCCTGTAGACCCGAATGCGTCCACTGACTCATCTGTTACAAAGTTGGATAATACTAAGGCGCCTGTTGAGAATCTAGGGGTTGGAATGTATTCTTCCTTGATGGGTACTTTTGATATTCCTCCTCCTACGGTTCATATAAATGCAATTTCATCCTCCAAGGCTCCTCTTCAAAGAGAGTTCTTCAGAACTCATTATTTTTCAGACCCTTGGACCATACCTTCCCCTACCGCCACATTAGCAGAAGGTCAAGTGGGTGGAATGGCATTTCCTATGTCTGCAGCTGAGATTGCTTATCGGTCTATTGTTGAATTTGCAGAGTCCATCCCAGCTCCTCTTTCACCTAAAGATTTGGATGGCGATGTGGCTCCGGCTTGGGCACTTAGTTCTTCTTCTGCCTAGGATTGCCTTGATACCACTCTTCCATCTGAAGAGGCCATCCTGGAAGCTATGACTGGTATAGATAGACCGTGGGATGATTTGCATCATCGGTCTTACTTTTTACCTGATTTGAGCGAAGTTGAAACGAGTTTTCTAAGTCCTCCATCTCTTGGTCCTGTTCACCCAGTCCTAAACCCTTTAGCACCAACACAGGTTTATGCTGAAGGGAACATGGCTGTGATTTCTCCTACTATCGCGGTGAACATTTCCAAGGATCCCAATATTATTGAGAATGTCTTCATCGGAGCTGAATGTTCCCGTGAAGAGGTTCAGATTTACACCGAGCTCTTTAAAGAGTATAGGGATGTATTCGCTTGGTCTTATGAGGAAATGCCTGGTATAGATCCATCTATTGTCCAGCATGAGATCAAGACTTACGAAAACGCTAAGCCTGTGAGGCAAAAACTTCGTCCAGTCAATCCTAGGAAGGCAGCAGCTATCAAAGCTAAGGTGGAGAAGCTGCTTAAGGCAGGATTCATTTTCCCTGTTCCTTTGATTGAATGGGTTTCAAACCCTGTTCCCGTAGATAAAAAACAAGGAACAATTCGAGTTTGCATTGATTTCAGAGACCTAAATAAATCATGTCCTAAAGATAATTACCCCACACCATTTATCGATCAGATCATTGACGAGTGTGTCGGTAATGAGATTTTCTCCTTCATGGATGGTTTCTCTAGATATAATTAGATTACTATCCGTCCTGAAGATCAGCATAAGACTACCTTTATTTGTCCCTGGGGTACTTTTGCATAAAAGAAGATGCCTTTTGGTCTTAAAAATGCTGGGGCTACGTTTCAGCGGGCCATGTCATATGCCTTCCACGACATCAAAAAGATTATCGAGGCGTATTTGGATGATTTAGCTGCTCATTCTTTAAAGAGGATGGATCATCCTACTCACCTCCATAAAATATTTGAACGATGTCGTTTCTATAAGATTAGGTTGAATCCGAACAAGTGTGTTTTCGCGGTTACATTCAGTCGATTATTGGGATTCATTGTGTCTAGGGAAGGGATAAGGGTAGATCCTTCAAGGTTGAGGCAATACTTCGGTTGCCTCCCCCGTCCTCTGTTCGTCAACTTCAAAGTCTACAAGGAAAGTCTAATTTTCTTCGGAGATTTATCGTAAATTATGCTGAAGTTACCAAGGGATTTATGAGATTGTTGAAGAAGGGAGTTCCATTTCTTTGGGATGACTTCGCTCAACGCTCATTCGATGCTTTGAAAAAGCATTGACCTCTGCTCCTTTATTGAGTCCACCTGATTATAGCAGGGATTTCCTTTTGTATCTTGCAGCAGCAGAATCTACTATTGGTATGGTTCTGGTTCAGGAAGATGATGCTCTTGCAGAGCATGTTATATACTATCTTAGTCGAGGATTGGTAGGACCTGAACTCCGGTACACTCTGACAGAAAAGTTAGCTTTAGCAGCTATTCATGTTGTACAGCGACTCCGACATTACATTATTCTACGAAAAACTTATGTTTTGGCAGCAGCCAATCCATTTCATTTTGTCCTTAGTAGGCGAGTGATTGGGGGCAAATACAATAGATGGATTGTGATTTTGCAAGAATTTGATCTTGAGTTTATGTCTGCCAAGTCCAAGAAATCATTAGTTTTCACGGAATTGATCTCCGAGTTGCCCTGTGGGGAAGAAATGATTTATGATGAATCCTTCCCGGATGAACATTTGTTTCTTATCTCTCCACAGGATCCTTGGTATGGAGATATAATTGTGTATCTCTAGACTGCGAAGTTTCCCTCTACTTTTTTGAAAGATGAGTGTCGTAAGTTGCGTCACTTGGCTAAGAATTACTTGATTATTGGTGATGCTTTATACCGTCGAGGGGTTGATTCAATCCTGAGACATTGCTTAACTCTCAAAGAAGTTGAGGCTGTGCTGAATGATTGCCACAGTGGAGCTTGTGGTGGTCATTTATCTGGGCTTGCTACAGCCCAAAATATCTTGTGTGTTGGGTACTTTTGGCCTTCTATTTTCAAGGATTTTATGGAGTCGGTCAAAAAGTGTCATCCGTGTCAAGTTTATACTTGAAAAATGTGCGCTCATCCAGCTCCGCTTTTTCCAGTCATTACTGTCGGTCCCTTTACAAACTGGGGTATTAATTATACTACTTGTAACCCGCCTTCAGCTAAAGGTCACAAGTACATTATTGTAGCAGTAGACTACTTTACGAAGTGGGTCAAAGCTATGCCTACTTTTGGGAATGATGGTGAGACTGCAACTCTTTTTCTTTTCAACCAGGTTATTGCTCGTTTTGGTATTCCTAGAGATATTGTCACTGATCATGGCAGTCATTTTCAGAATAGCATGATGGCTGAGTTGGCTCTAAAATTAGGTTTCTGGTAGGAGCATTCATCTCCGTATTATCCTCAAGCCAATGGGCAAGTGGAAGCCATGAATAAATCCTTGAAGACAATTCTTCAAAGGACAATCGATAAAGCTAGATCCAACTGGCATATTATGCTATATCCTGCACTTTGGGCATACAGGACGTCAGTGAAAACTGCAACTGGCTTTACTCCGTTTCAGCTAGTGCACGGGTTGGAATCCGTATTTCCCATTGAATGTGAGATTCCTTCTCTTAAGTTAGTTGTTGAACTTCTTCCTAACACTTCTAGTCTTGAAGAACGTCTCCTTCATCTGGAACATCTCGATGAGCAGCGTCGGGATGCCGCTAAGATGAATGAAGCACATAAAAACCGAGTTAAAGTTCAGTACGATAAGGCGGTAAAGCCTAGGGTTTTTTCAAAAGGTGACCTTGTTTTGGTCTATGCCCAAGAAAAAGATGCCCTGGGGGCAGGAAAGTTTAAGTCTATGTGGTATGGCCCCTTTATCGTTAAAAAAGTCCTTAAGAAAGGAGCATATACCTTGGTTGATTTTGAAGGGAACGAGTTGCCGGAGCCCAGAAATGGGCTCTATTTGAAAAAGTATTATGCCTAGGCTTCGGCCTGGCATATTTCTTTTGTATATAGTAGTTTTTTTTTGTACATATCTGGTTTTTTTTCGATCTTTGATGGGTTGGTGATGTTTTTGATCTGCTTTGGCAGGTTGTGTCGGATGTCATGAGTCATTTTGGTTTTGCCGATGGTGCTAGTAGACACACCCAGAACTTAGCTTCCGCAGCTTGGGTGCTTCATTATCCATCTGGTCAGCTGTTAGTATCAAGAGGGGTCTTCATTGGTCCTGCTTCCAATAACATAGCAGAATACACTGCAGTTGTTTATCTACTCTCGGAGGCAATATCTTTAGGTGTTGATTCATTGGTAGTTTTCTTGGACTCTCAGCGGGTGGTGTCGCAGTTGAATAATACTTATCGGGTTCGAGATCCTTTTTTACTCCGGTTGCTCTTGAGGGTACATTTGTTACAAAGATCATTTCAATTTTTAACTTTCATTCATATTCCTCGAGTTGACAATTGGTTGGCATACTCATTAGCTAATCAAGCAATTGATTGGCATATTAATCATTCTGTACAATAAAATTTAATCATCAAAAACATCATACATTTTGATACATTTGTCACATCACATCAAACATCGTTGTATGTATATCATCAGAATGTTCAAAAAACTATACAAAATTTGGATCCATAAGTCATACAAAAAATTGGGCTTATGCCCCCGATCATGTTCAGTCTCAAAAAATATATAGTCATCTAATACATTATATCTATCTACTCCTGAGGTCCCTGCCCAGAAGTTGTGTTCCTATAGAACACGATTACAGTGGCGACTCGGCGGAATAATCGTACCCAGTCTCGGGGCACTCCCACCACCCGTCTCTGGATGGCTTCAGGCAGATCTTCCACTGCAGCCATAGGTACTTGGCGGGTTAACCCCTCCAAGTTCCTTTGTACAGCCTGGAGGGTTCTGTCTGAATCTACTATATCCACTTCACCCCTGCGACGCTTATGTCGCGGGTAACCCTCAGGTCGAACTGGTCCAATATCTATTTCATGATCATTTTAAAATTGTAAGTCATTTAAACCCAATCAAAAAAAAAATTTGTTTTTCACATTTTTTCATACATATTGAAAAAATTCAAAAAAAATTATATAAGTCAAAAAATTGTAAACTTACCGACTGTGCCCCATGCCGCGCCTGGTGGAAGGACAAGATCTGGATCGCCACGAATGTCCATCCCGGCATAGGGATAGTCATCCACAGCGATGATTTGTTCTCTCCACCATAGGAAGAACTCATCATCCCAAGTGGTCTAGGGAACTTCACTTCCCCCCAATCTCTTCATCATGTCTGCCCAACAGGCAATTCTTCGGTCTCTCGGGCTGCTGATGGTAGAGATCACTCTGGGTCTCAGCGCTAGAATCTTCTCGAAGAAGAATGTCATCAAAATTGTACCGTATCCAAAATGTTTTGTCTTTGTTTTTCGGATAGAAGTCAATTGTTGCTTCATGTTCATCAGTAGAGCTGTGCACCAATCATATACATGAGTTAAGCATTCCACTGCTATAATCATTTGCGTCCTCGATGCTTGGTGTAGAGAAGCTGATCCTGCTACTCTCCCAATGGTAAAAAGGAGGATTTTCATGTGCAAGTCTCGTAGATATTTGATAGCAATTTTAGTTCCAACTTTATTGGAACCCTCTACACAGTACACGTGGACGTAATCTTCCACGGTTAGCCCTCCCAAAGGCTTACCGTGCAAGTCTACTGGCTCCCCCCTCCGGGAGAGTCCAGTAATAAAATATATATCTTCCACTTCAATGCGTATGGGCATCTGATCTATAATGAAACAGTCTTCTTCCGGTTCCCAATAGTTCACAAGCATTTCGAGCAACCGGACATTACTCTTCATATTTGGCATTTTAAAAAACTTGAGCAATCCGAAATTCTGAAGAATATTCAGTGATACTTGGTCCTGCATGACTTCATTGTCTATAGCACTGTATTCACGCTCTCTCCATGATATGGTCATCCTGCAAAATTTCAATAATTCATTCATTAGCTATGCATTTTTCATTTTTGGGTTGCGCATACGCGACTTTATTTGTGCACAGTCGCATGTATACGCGACTTAGTCATTACCAACCCGTGTATGCGCAAACCCATGATTTTTAGCAAGAGATTCTATGGTGAAAATTCCTAAATTTTAATTTATGAACGGACAAAATGAATAGCAAGGATGGTTGATGAGCTTACCTGACAAATTTGGTGAGATTTGACGGTCGGTTGCTCCTGTTTTGACGAAAGAAGCTTCTATCTCCAGAGCACTTTTTCCCAAATCAGCAATGTAACAATGAACCAAATATGAGGTAATTTGTCTATTTGTGCCCAAAAAGTTGAAAATTTTCGCAAAAATTTGTTATGCTTATTTTTTCAATCTATCTTAAGCTACATAACCCGGATGCTTGGAAGTGCCCAGATTGGTATATTTTCAGGCACATTTTGACGAATTTGAGATTTTTCCCGGTTTTTTATCCATGATTTCTGACCCGTCATGGCAGGTATATGATCTTCACTGGAATATAGGTTAGGGAATCCACTTTCCATTGCATTTTGCATACTAGCCTCCATTCTGATCACTTTCCATAGGGTCGATCCCATCAGGTCATGAGTATTACACCCATTTCACTTGCCGATTATTTAATCATGACTTGGTGGTAGAGCCTTCCTTTACATGGGCTTCCTAGTTAGTTCCTCGCTATCACTTGTTGCCCATGCTGCGTTTTATGTAGGCTCGGGAGTCCTCTTTAGTCCCGCCATGACTTATGTGTTGAAGCTTCATTCTTCTTCTTCTTCACTATCATATTTCTGGCTATTACCCTAGAGGCTCTCTGGTGTTGTTGAGTTGTATTACTACATTGCATATTGGCTACTTGTTTATCTTGGCCTTTAGCCGGCTTCATTTGGACTCAATGTTTAAGCCAAATTTTGACCTTGCCTATTTGTACAAGTTAACCATTGCATGCACTTGGCTATCGCGACTTGACACCCTTTTACCCATGGATGGAACATTCCTCTGAGTATCGCTTACCAGTTTCTGCCACCTTGCATTGAGCATAGGATCATTCCAATCCCAGGAACTAGTGCATCTATTTCTTGATACTCATTCTATCCATTGTACCATAGCATTCTTTTATTCTTTTTCAGGCTTATTATATGAAAAAGACAAAAAAATCAAATATAACAAAAAGAGCGGGAACGGGATGTAACTTCGTAATTTGATGGCAGTACAGTGTCAGTTTGTCGCCCTTGAACAAAGCACATACACTTATATATTTCCTTCATTTGGGATGGTTTTAGTTTTGACCTAGGTTCAGCCTTTTGCCTTGTTTCACTGGTCAGTCCTCCCCCGATTGGTTATCTCTTCCAATCATATGGAGAGTTTGTTTTTGCCTCCTGCATAACAGACTTATACAGTGTCACTTTATACTGCCATGGTCATCACGAGTCATGCTTTTTTTCAAGGGAAGTCTAGCTAGAGTCGGCCATTCTGCGGTGTCTCTTGACTCATTATTCAGTCGGCCTTCCCGGTCTTGTCAGTATCTTGTTCTATCACATCAGATGTTTTGGTCCTCTGCTCGTGCTGGTTTGAGAAGGTCTCCATTGACTTCTTGTTGGCGGGTTTGTCTCTTATCAACTATGACACATTTCTCTGAGAGCAAACCTAGAGCCGCACCCTAACCCTATTTCCATCATTGACAGGTGACCTTTTGCTCAGCATTTGATCATCATTATGGGTCTTTGACTGAGTGGTTTCTCCTATGTTCGACGTCAGCATACATTATCACAATTGGGATTCGTGCAGTACCTTGATTTCCATTTGACCCTATTGGTGGATATCTCGCCTCTGTGTCAGTTTTCATTATTGGTTGGTTCAGAGGGTTTCTTCCATGCGCTAGCTTCATCTTGTGCATGTCGGAAACATACTTCGGTTTGGTTCCATCACTCTACTTCGTCCGATTCCTTCCAAATCTTGGCCTGCGGGTTACACTCACGCTGGACTGATGTGGGATGCCTGAATGCCTTCCTTCCATCAGATCTTTTCCCATCGACTCTGACTCATTGCTCTGGGAATAAAGTCTAGAGTCTTTTTGTCAGTACCTTAGGGTTTTCAGTCATCAGTGGCAGACTCTTCGCTATCGACAGTGGGGATTCATCATTGCCTCCTGATTGGTAGATTCTTTCAAGTGTTCGACTTCAACTCATTTATTCGCACTTGTTAGATTGTACTGGGGCACCTTGACGCTCATTTTCATTATTGGTGGGTTGTCTCACGTTGGTTAACGGTATACATCATTGACCGATAATCCAACGGTTTCTCACATGGTCGACTTCAACTCATTTATTCCCATTGTGTAGAATTGTGCCATAGTGATCGGTGAAGACCTTGGGTTGCATCATCATTTCTCGGTTCACTTTTGACAATCCATCCAGTTTCTGCCAGTGATGTCATTCACCCTTATATGTTGCAGTGTTAGTACAGCAGCATCCTATATGTTGGCTCCTGAGTTGCATGATTGTGCCGTTTATTCCACCCCTTATGATTTGGTACTTGGAGATTCAGTTACTTATATGATCAGACATCCAGTTTTAGCATCATTGATTAGCTTTCTATATGTGATACTTGGACATTGATTCAGACTTATACTTCCGGGCCATGCTCAGATGATTCATTGTGTACTTTCAGTTCAGCTATACGTGTATACATTTTGGATCTATTTTGTACTTTCCATATGATGTATTTTTGACTGAGCATGGGTATGCCCGCCTCAGCATGAGTTGACTCTCTGTGTTCTTTCATTGGTTTTTGGCAGGCTGAAATCTGGTGAAGTCCTCTCTTGTCCTTGAGAAGTTATTTCTATGTGCATAATACATTTCGGCCATCATGTACCCCTTCTAACCTCATATATTAGGGGGCATCTATTATAGCATCATTTTTCACCCTCAAGTGATTCATGATTATCTTTATGGCTTTGGGCACCCATTCCTACAGACTTGAACAAAATTCACTAAAAAACAGTGTTAAAATTCCCATACGCGGGTATGCCCAGACTTTTCCGCGTGTATACACGAGTCCATATGTACTTTTCCGCGTATGCCATTAAAATCATTAAAAAATATATAAAAAATCCCTATTTTCGGGCTGGGTTGATGGTTACTCCAGTAGTTCAACCACCCTAGCACGTGGCCAACTGTTTCCAACTGATTGAAACTAATTTGAGGGAGTATAAAAGCCCCTCATGTGCATGGCCTAAGGGAGGGAGAAATTTTATAGACATTATACTCTGTTGGAATCCCAATTCAAGTCTGATTCCCCGTGCCTCCTGCACTTTCCCAAATTTATACAGGAAACCCTTGTTTCCTGGAGATGTTCATCCATTTATATGCCATCTCGAGTGCACAAGTCTTGAAAGTATCTTAGTGAGGCAAGGGCGGGACGGATCCAGAAGACGGTCTGCTCGAAGATCGTGGAAGGATTCAGGTGATCTCTCCACTCTTTACTTTTGTACATGCTGTTCGTAATAATGAAGAACCATCTTGTTCCTGAACTTATGTGTTAATGTTTATTTATATGTGTGAAAAGATTATCATTTAAGCATTTATTTTGGTTTATATAATGTTTTACATGGATTGCACTAACGTTTAGGAGAAATATATGTTGTACAACTAGGTTTTGGTGCACGTTCTTTCTTGTTTTCCAAGTTGAAGGAGGAAGAAGGGTTGTTGGGGGTTTGGACCCCGCGGGATCTACATCGAACGTAGGACTACGGGTTAGTTCTACTATCGTTGTTATCTAGTTTTTAGCATTCAAGTATGGTTGTGTGTGAGTCCTTCTGAATAGCATGCCCTGATCTGTGGAGGTTTTGACCCAACAAACCTCTAGGGTGATTTTCCTCGAAACAGAAGTGGCGGGATTTTTGTTAACATAAAACATGTTTATTGAATGTTAATCCGGGTTTAACTCTTAATCTAATATGCCCTCAAACCAATGGATAACACGCAGTTAATGACACACTTATCTTAATTAGACCATCATTAACTACTTGTTAATCCGCTCTTAACATGGCAGAAAACTTGGCGACAACGTCTTTTTATGCAGAATTTTCCAAATTTAGTAGGGTTAGCCGGATTCTTTCCAAATTTGGAGGATAAATAGTAGGGAAAATGATTTTGGCCATAACTGAGCCAATTTTCAACCAATTTTGGCTCAGGAAGTGTCATTCTTAGTATATTTTGATGTTTTGGAGCCATTGGAGCTGGTTGCAAAGGCAACAAGAGACTATAAACAACATTTTTTCACAATTGAAGCTAATACAAAGGCCCATGCCATGGAAGTTGGACCAAGGATATGCAGCCCAGGAGGGGTGAACTCCTTCATCAAAAAATTGTTTTATTGATTCATTTGTCATGGTTTCCTGTGTTTTTATATGATGTTGTTCATCATTTAGTTTCCATGCTTTTATTTTCATGAATTCAACTTAATCTCACAAGTTTACTTTTTTATCAATCATAAGCACTTCCATAAAACCTTGTGCAAGAAGTTGACATAAGCAGTTTTATTATAAATCTGAAACTGATATTAGCACATAAAAAACTAACAATCAAATTTAGATCAAGATGGCATCAGAGAAAAGTTTATTTTCTTGTTTTTCTTGAGATTGTGCAAGAACGGTTTTAATAGTTGCAATTTTGTGATGCTTACAAGGTTGAAGTTGCAGAGAGGAGGAGGGAAGTTATTGGTTGCTAGTCCTAAGGTTAGGACTAGAAGAAGGAGAGCTAAGAGAGCATCATCTTCACCCAAAGTTCCACTCGTAGCTGCACTTGAAGCACCTCCATTTTTATCTCCATAAGTTGAGATTGAAGAGGTACAAATTGCACAAGAAGTTGAGTTGATTGAAGAGGTACAATCATCAGAAGTTGAGCTTGAACCTTAGCTATCATGTCAGGTGTTGGAGAGACTCAATGAAATTCAGAAGAGGAATATTTCAAGAGAGAATTTAATGACATTAATAGGATGGTTAAAATCATTTTTTATGCATTCACTACTAAAAGGGAAGGAGAAGGTTCTAAGCCTCCACATAGAGAAGGAAATTCAAATGATAAGAGGGATGAAGCGAATAGTTCTAAGGGTAGTGGAGGAAAGCCACCTCCATCTCCACTATCCTCATCCTCATCATCTTCATCAACATCATCTTCCACTTCCACCACAAAAACCACCCACACTCATTCAAAAACCCCAAAAGGAAAAACTCCATTTCTCAAATTGGACTTTAAGTTTGAACTTCCCATGTACAATGGTGAGGTAAATGTGGAGAAGTTGGAAAATTGGATCTGTCAATTGAAGGTATACTACAAAATTCAAAATCTACAAGAGGATGACATAAAGATCGAGTTGGCCTTATTGAGGCTAGAAGGAACAACACTAGTCTGGTGGGAAGCAAAGACTCAAGAGGAAATGTGAATCCATGGTAAGTTATCCATTTCTTGGGTTGATTTTATCTCTTCAATTAAAAGACAATTTTATCCATTAGCCTATATGCAAAAAGGAATTATGAGTTGGCAAAACTTTAGGAAAATTTCAAGAGTATACCCAAGAGTTTAGAAACAGGGCTTTGTTGTTAGGAGTAAACTTGAATTCCCAAGACACACTCTTGAAATACATTGGGGGTTTACATTCCTATTTGAAACATACTATCCTTATGTTTAACCCAATCAATTTAGATGAAGTATGTGTGCAAGCCACACATCTTGAAGTAAGGGGAAATAATATTCAGGAAGAGGGTAGTAAGAAGAAGCCATTCAAGGATAAGGGAAAAGAGAAGGAATGAAAATGGAAGGGAAAGAAGAATGAAAGTGTTAAGAAAGAAGGGGAGAGAACTACAGGCAGACATTTTTCCAAATAAGGGCATGATGTAGCCCATTGTTGGAAACTGCATCCTGAACTAACGCCTAAGAAACCAAAAAAAAAGGGGAAACAAAATATGACTGCCACCACACAACATGATCTTGGATCTGATTTCGGTGATAAGACCAAGATTGTAGTCATAGTAAAAAAGGGAAAAGAAGCCATAGAAATTACTAGTTCCTCAAATTGTCACAACTCTCCAAATGAATACACAAGGATAGAATTGTTCCATGTAAGACTGATTTAAAATCATACAAAGATTGATGCATTGTTTGATTTTGGGTCACAAGAAAACCTGATTTCAGAAGACTTGGTCAAAAAGCTTGACTTGAAACTGTACCACATAATAAACCATACCCTTTGGGTTGGATAGTTAAAAATGCAAATTTATAGGTTACAAGGAAATGCATATTTCGATTTGCCATTACTGCAAAATTTGTTAATGAAGTCAAGTTAGATGTGGTTCCACTTGACATTTCCAAGATTATCTTGGGAAGTCCATATTTGTATGATAGGAAAGTGGTATTTTATCACCATGAGAACAAATATCATTTGCTTAAGGATGGGGTGAAATATATTGTGAGAGCTCATCACAAAAAACTGAATATTTCTTTAGTTAATGCATGGTAGATGAAGAGACTAATTAATGCAAGTAAAAATTTTGTGCTTCTCATGATCAAGAAAAAGGATGATGTTGACTATGAATCTTTCGAAGGATGTGATGACAAATTAAAATCTTATTTGTTTGATGTGGTAAGTCAGCATGGCGAGATGTTTCATGAACCAAGTGGGTTACCTCCTAAGAGGGGAATTCAGCATGAGATTCAACTGCAACAGGATGTTCCACTTCCATACATTGGTATGTATCACATGTCAATTATGGAGAGTTCAAAAGTCAACAAGAAAATCCAATAATTTCTGAACAAAGGTATCATATGCCCATCTACTTCGCCATGTGTTTCACCGATTTTTTTGGTACCAAAGAGGACGGGACTTGGCGCATGTGCATATATTTCCGTGCACTAAATAAAATCACGATAAATAATCACTATTCACTGCCACAAATTGATGATTTTCTTGATCAGTTAAGGTATGAAAATTATTTCAGTAAGATATACTTAAGAAGTGGTTATCATCAAGTTAGAATAGCTGAGGAGGACATTTGGAAAACTGCATTTAAAACTAGACAAGGATTGTTTAAGTGGCTAGTTATGCCATTCGGTCTAACAAATCCTCCAGATAATTTCATGAGAGTTATGAATTATGTTCTAAGACCATTTCTAGATGAATTCGTCATTGTTTACTTAGGTGATATTTTGATATTCAAAAAATAAATAAATGAACATGTCATGCATGTGAACAAGGTACTTGATGTCTTGAAAAAAGAGCAGTTATTTTTAAAGATGTCGAAGTGTGAGTTTGGCAAGACTTCTTTAGTGTATTTGGGACACATTGTTGGAGGAGGTGAGTTGAAGATATACCCTTCCAAACTATAGGTCATTCTCAGTTTTCCCAAGCCCAATACAGTTCCAGAGGGAAGAATCTTTCTTGGGGCAGCACAGTATTGGAGGAAATTCATCGCCAATGTTTCTTCCATTGCAGCTCTGTTACATGTAGTGACAAGTGTCAAGAGAGTCTTTCATTGGGTATATATTTAGAAAAAAGCATTTGATGCTTTAAAACAAAAGATCAATTCAACACCGGTATTGGCTCTTTTGTATATTAGACAACCATTTGAGATCTAAACAGACATAAGTGATTATGCCATGGGAGCAGTTCTCATGCAACATGGTAAACCTATTTCATTTCATTCTGAAATTTTTAATGGAGTTGTGACCAACTATCCCACCTATGACAAAGAGTTATATGCATTGGTACAAAGTGTAAAGAAATGGAAGCATTATTTTATGGGGAAAGAGACCATTATACATACCGTCCATCAACCATTGCAGTACTTACAATCAAAGTCAAAGTTGCAGCAATCAAGACATTTCAGATGGATGGGATTTCTACAAAAATTTTATTTGGTTATAAGGTATAAAAATGGAATCTACAATAAGGTAGCTGATATGCTCTCTAGGTCTATTGTGAATTCACCTATTATACTCAAGCACAATTCATTTATGCATGAAATTTACATCGAACAATATGCATATGATGGTGATTTTTAAGATGTGTATGAAAGCTTGCGTCAAGGAAACCAAATTGAAGAGATATACTTTCATGTGCATAACAATTTTTTGTATCACCTGGGAAAGTTATGTATTCCACGGGGAGAAAGAAACAATATCATAAGGGAGGTGCACACTTCACTAATTGCTGGAAATTTTGGTGTAGGAAAGACGATATAAAATATCCAAAGGTATTGTTATTGGCCACACATGATTGATAGTGTATCTCGTTTTATTAGAGGATGTTCTTTGTGTGCAATAAGTAAGCCTAGAAATAGGAAACTTTGATTTTACACTCCAATTTTGGTTCCGTCACATCCTTGGGAGAGTATCTCAATGGATTTTGTAGGAGGTCTTCCAATGTCAAGGAAAGGTCATGATTACATGTATTTTGTTGTAGATAGGTTTAGAAAGATGTGTCTTTTGATGCCATCTAAAAAAAAATTATAGTTGAACAAACAACTCGTCTTTTCTTTCAAAATTTATGGGTTCCTTTTTGTCTTCCTACTTCTATTGTAAGTGATCGAGATTCTCGGTTTATTGGGAATTTTTGGTCAAAATTGTGGGACATGATGGACACAAAGTTGAAGAAGAGTACAAAATTTCATCCACAAACATATGGTTAGAACGAGGTGGTTAACATGACAGTTATTCATCTTCTTAAAGTTTATTTCAGCAAACATCCCAAGTTGTGGGATGAATAGTTGCTTTACATTCAACATGCATACAACAGGGCAAAGCATTCTTCCACAAACACATCGCCATTTGAGGCATGTCTTGGGTACTTTCAAAGATCACCTTTGGAATTCATCTTTGAGGAAAAATTCACTATATATGCTCATAGTGACAAAGATAAGGCAAGGAAGTTCATTGAGAAAATTCAGTTGGTACATCACACAATGCAAGAACAACTTGAAAAGAGTCAAAGAAACTACAAGGAAAGTCATGATAAACACCGTATTGATCACAAATTATAGGTTAGAGATGAATTTTGGTTATATATCAAAAAATAAAGATTGCAAGGGGAACTATAATATTCCAAAAATTTAGCCTTCATCTAAATGGAATATTATAGTTTGTTTCATCACTAGGTAGGTGAATAAGTGGGTGGGGAGACCCATAAAACCCTTTTGAAGGAAAAATAAAACTCTTAATTTGAAAGGTGGAAGAATAAGCAGTTGGATTAAGCACCTTTTGGTGTGAACAGGGATTGGATCATGTTGATTCAGTCAACTTTGACCAAGTCAATAACGTTGTCATGGAGGAGTGGCCTTTATGATAAGACAACACAGTTTTAGTGGAGGAAAACTTGCATGAGCTTGGTGGAAAGTATGGATGGGACCCAATGTGAGGTGGTTCACTTGTTATATATGGAGAGGATGGAAAACTTTGTTATTCATGTTTTTATATTATCATTTTGATATTGGTATGCTTAGACTTGCTTCCTGTTGCAGTTTAGCAGGGTTGTTGTGTTGTTTAGCACAAGGGTGTTCCTGATCGGGAATCCCTACCTCATCCTCAGGGAAGGAGAGGTTCTTTGAGCTGCATTTCCTCATTCTATCATTCTGGCCAGGATACCTCCTTTAGCTACAACTTAGTTTCTATTTGGAGCTGGGTTGTGTTGCAGAGTGCAGCAAAGGAGGATCACATATATTTGTTCCTGGACTTGTTTTTCAGTGGAGAGGTAACCTATCCATTAGAGGATTAGAAAGGAGGGCTCCTGGGAATGTTTTATCATATTTTGCATTAGGCCAACCATCTACCATCCCTCATAGTGCAGTCACAATTCTGAACTGCGTTATTTTTTGAGGCAATTGCTGGGAGGGTTTATTGAGCTCATTAGGAGGGTCTATTTCTGAATAGAGGGATCAGCCTTCTATTTATAAATACTATTGGAGGATGAAATAATCATTTCAGATATTTCATAGCCTCATTCTATTAATATACAGTTTGCAGTGACATCTCAACCCTAGGTTTATTTGTCACCTTGTACATTTCTTGGTATTTCTAGCAATCTTTTCTAGGTTGACTAGAAATCATGTATTAGGGCCCACATCTTCTTACCTTGTCATTTATTTTGTTTATATCAGACATATCTCATTCATATATGTTTACAGTAGTAGCTACACTGATATAGACAATGTTTTCACTGCTCTCCGGCATTTTATATAGTTGCAGCAACTCATGTGCTGATTCTTTTGATCATTGGAGGCTTGTTCTTACTGCTTGAGTGGCTTGTCCCTCATGATATTTTTGTATATTGTTGCTGATATATTAATAAAATTATGAATTCATATTTATCCCTCTTATGCCATGTTCATATTAGCTATGTTTTACATTATTATGATTTGTATTGCTGCTATTTCCAATTTGGAATATTATAGTAGTATTAGAGCATAATCTTGGCTCAGCCTGTGCATTCAAGACATTATGCCATTAGGAGGAAAATATTATCACAGGAAGGAGAAGTTACATAGAATAAAAAAATGCATGACTCCATTATTTGGAGAAATTAAGGAAGAGAGGATCTCCCAGCTTCTTTTCCAAACTATGAAAAATAGCAAGGAAGATCTCAAGGAGATGAAACGGGAGAAGTGTAAAAAATTTCCAAGAGGTTTTGAAAGTAGAGAAAGCCCTAGATATTCACATGATGGGTGTAGAAATTCAGCCACCCATGAAGATCCACAATGCAGTTTACTACCCATATTCACTGCAAGAAGGATGGAGGAAGAAGATGCACCAAGGGAGGAAACCTTGAGTGACTATCTTCAGGAGTATGAGTCTCAATCATGGAGATTCAAAAAGCACTTGGAATTCTAAGGGTTTTTCAAAATCAAGGAATACATAAGATCTAAAAACCATAATATAAGCAGGAGAGGTAGAATCTTTCTATCTAACTTTAATGGATCAGCAAAGTGCACAACCAAAGCTTGGGTGGAGGAGCTAGATTCCTATTTCCAGCTACACCAAGTTTCTGAGAAGGAGGCCATTAGAGTAGCAGCGCTGCATCTCAAAGGTATGGCCCATGATTGGTGGTTTAATAGTTCTGCTTAATTTTATCATGAAAATTTAAACACTTATGCGGGGTTCACTAAGAAATTAGTGAGAATATTTGATATGAAACACTGTGAAACATCTTTTGTTGAACCCAAAAACTTAAAACCTTTGCATGAGTTGGAGGGATCTATTTTGCCAACTCCACTCCATATTTTTGTTGAAGGGGATAAAAACATGCATGATACCTTGAAAATGGAAATATCCCTACTTCTTGAAGAGCCCTTTTCTATAGATGAAGACATGGAGGTTCCTCCTTCAAGGGAAGACCAAGATCAAGGGTCTCTCATTGATGATGAGGCATTCTCAGATATTGATGAAGAGGATGAGTAGAGAGGAGCTAACAACATTGTACCATCAGAAGGAGATCCATCACTACATGGATATGGGAAGGGAGCCATTTCTTCCATTAGAGTATCCCTTGTGTCTTTACAAGGAGTTCCAAATGATCCAACATGTGGGAACCAAAGCACAATTCTGGAGCAGCATGCATCAGTTATTTTGGGTTGTGAATCTTGGCAGATGGAAGGAGAAGAGAGGGAGGATCAGCATAAGGGGATGATAAGAATTCACCCTTATCTATTTCGGGATATTTCTGCACAAAATAAGGTGACTATATTGCACATTGAAGAGAGGGACAAATCAGTCCACTCATATATACAATCCACTTCAGATTTTGATGTCTCACTACATGGGGGCATTCCACCTGGGAGACCACTATATTTAGTGTTGGTGAGAGACATCTTGTCATTTGGTTCACCACTCTTAGATCCAGGAGAGGTAAATACTTTTTAGGCTTCTATTACAGCCCAGAGAGTTTGGGATAAACTCAAGGAGGAGGGAGACATTCTCCCATTTTCAGCATCACCCACTCTCACTACCTATTTTGTGCGGACAGAAGTTGCAGCAGTGATATGGGAAGGCACCACCATGGTGCAAGGGAGCTGCTCCAAGGATTTGGAGAAATAGAGGGTACTTCCTTTGAGGAAGTAACCCTCCATGCATTGGAGTAGATGGATTCCACTCATGCTTACATTGGCCGGGATTAGGAGGTTCTTTTTGGATACTAGCTTCTCATGGGAGGCCAACTTCCAAAAGTCACCATTTCTACTTGAGAATGAGCAGCTGCATGATGGGCATGGCAGCACTTTATAGGATGAATTTGGCATGGGGGATGTAAAAGGAGTATAAAACATCATTTGGGGAGCTTCACATTTCAGGTCATTAGCGTTTTCTCTTGGGAGGATTGATCCATATTGGAGGTCTCAACTTTTGGTAGAGTACTCCAACTATCTTGGTGCCTGCATGATTCTTGATGACCTGGAGGGAGATGATAGATATATGGTGGATGATTTGGTCATCTATTCTTATCGCAGAGTCTTATTGACTAGAGCTTATGAGCTCAAGGAGAAGCTGCTACATGCAGCACATGAGGAATTCCTTTCTATGCACTTTGATGCATATCATTATTTGATGGAGAAGTTCACTTGGGAGGGCATCCAGCGTGATATATTTCAGCATATGGAGAGATGTATAGCCCAGATGAGAATAGAGAGGTTGTCACATCCACTTCCCTGCTCATGGAGAGTGAGGGAGAATTTTCAGTTGAGACATTTCAGCTCAAGGACCAAAGTACATGGTAGAGAAGGTTCAATTTTGCATTACAATTTGTACTTCTTTACTTTATATGAGAAGCCTGTTGTATCAAGGAGGGTTATCCCTTCTTGCATATTATATTATGATGTACTTGAGGGAAATTTCAGCATTGAAGTTGGCTATTATATTGGTGGTTTGTGGGGGAAGCCACATGATTCTTAGGGTGAACCATTGACACCACATTGTACCTTCATGATCCTATCTTGTAGGATGATTGTTGCAGCAAAAAAGTGGCTGGGAGAGCACTTGTTATTCTTTGATGCGAGGTGGGCAGTGGATTCACTACGTTGGTTCCATATGTGGGCAGTGTAGAGCTCGTCGCTAGGATTCCAGTGCGACCAATTTTGGGTTAGGAAGAGTCATTCTTGGTAGATTTCGATGTTTTGGAGCCATTGGAGCAGGTTGTAGAGGCAACAGGAGACTGTAAATAACATTTTTTCGCAATTCAAGTTAATACAAAGGCTCATGCCATGAAATCTAGACCAAGGAGATGTAGCCCAAGAGGGGTGAACTCCTTCATTAAAATAATGTGTTATTGATTCAGTTGTCATGGTTTGTTGTGTATTTATATGATTTTGTTCATCATTTAGTTTCCATGATTTTACGTTCATGAATTCAACTTAATCTCACAATTTTACTTGTTTATCAGTCATAAGAACTTCCATAAACCCTTATACAAGAAGCAAATATAAGGAGTTTTATTATAAATCTAAAACTGATATTAGCACAACAAAAATTAACAATCAATTTCATATCAAGGAGATCGAGATTTTTTGGGTGTGTATTCAAATGAGGTCAATTTCCTTCTTATATGCAGGCTTTTGAGTGGTACAAATTGTTATCTTTAGGTCGACTTTTACCTTCATTTAGGTCGACTTGTTGCTTTCAACCTTCAAAATTTCTTGGAAGGTATTTTGACTCAATTTTGACTCAAATACTTTTTTCTTTAGAATATGTAACATGTCCAAATGGGTATTCAATACATGAAAAATACTCAATTTACCTAGAATCACTTAATGGGTTCTTGACCTAAAAATAATTTACCTTGATCATGAAAACCATGCCTCGAGAAAAATAATAATAAATTTATTTTTCTTTTTACATTAAAAATCATGATTAAATGTGTCATTATGAATACTAGACCTAGTCACATATTTCAAAAAAATAAAAAATGGTGGAGGATGTTTCCTTTTCTTTATTTCTCTTTTCCTGTTCATTAGCCTCTACTACGATAGGTAATTTCGAAAGACAATTTTGAGGCCTGATCCCTTCCATACTTTTAGATTCAACCTTGTGTAAATGACAAAGTATCATTAAGTTAACTTGGGATTTTCCTTCGCAAACTCATGAAAGTCAAGTAACGCAACCTTATGGAAGAGACAAATCATTCACGACTAGGTTAACGTGATCTGCTAGTCTAGTGAACTGTGTTAGCACACCTCTGCTAGTTTATGGGGTGTGTTACCATGACAAATTGGCCTATAAGTTATGGTTTCTTCCAGTCCAAGTTGGTATTCTCCTGTGAGCTTATGAGGAGGTATTTTAATGTGTAATAGTGGTTGGGATTTCTATGGCCTCCATCATAAATATGGATTACCCCATTGGGGATGTTGTTCCTAGTATGGTTGAAAATGAGGAATGGAATGTTGGGGAGGATAGGACCATGGAGTGGGCATAGACCAAGGTGAGGTGCTAAGTGGATACCAAGGTTGAATTTGAGCATTATAAATTTTATTGAAAGAAGAGAGGCAATTCATACCTTGTTGGTGTGGTTTAGGGCCTTGTGGCCTCTTCTGGATGACCAAACAAAGTTTCTTTGTGCCTCCTTCAGTTTCTTGGTAGACAATTTTCAAAAATGGAAAAGATGAAATTTTTTCAATAGAGTGGTTTTCTTCACACATATAATAGATCTCTATGACATCTAAGGGGCACTCATTCCTCAGATTTCTCTTACTGCATCTAGGGAAGAATAAAGCAAATTCCCTTTTTGCTTCCTTGTGTTTTTATAGTGTGTCGATCTACATAGAAAAACAGTGTAATGTCTCAATTTTTTAATCTTCTAACATACCTCCTATTTAATTCTTAGTGATTTAAGTGAAAGAGAAGGAGCTTACGAAACCCTTATTTGTTCTATCTCTTTTTCTAGTAGTTCTAGAATGATTTTTGAATATTGTTCTGATGTCCTTATATTTTAGTTGATAAATATCTCCATTGACCAACAAGTTGAGAGTCTCTATTATTTATTCTCTGGAGTAATACTAATTTCAAGGAATTTGGATCAAGAGTGTAGGTATGTGCCCTCCTATAACTTAGGTTGAATATTTCCTCGAAATATTCTAGGGACTCTCTAGTCCTTGAGTCATTTTGAATGCTTCATCCTTTATTTCTCTTACTCTACAATAATCATTTTATTTTGTATTGAAAGTTTACCACATTGATCCCCATTAAGTGATGTTTCCCCCTTCCAAGAGAAACCAACAAAGGGTTGCATCCTTGATGGTATAAGGAAACAATTTGAGCTTTTTCTCATTTTTTATATAATCATATTTCCTACAAACTGCCAAAAATTCAAACATGAAAGTATCAAAGTATTTAGTAGTAGATTCATGGAAATGTGGGAGATAAGTTGGACAAATATTTTTCATTTTTTCTACCCCCTTTTCCTCCCGAATAGGAAAAACTATAAGATTATTGTTTCTGGAGATGTTATCAGCGAGTGATGGAGGTTCTTCTCCTCCTACAAGCTCCTCAAAAATCATCTCTTGCTCACCTAAAAAGGCCTCTATATCATCTATGGATAAATTAGGGGGATAAAAATTAGCAAGAGAAGGTTGGATGTTTGTAGAAGTGGGGATTTTTGGTAAGAAAATTTCTATATTATCCTTGATTCTACAAGGCATGAAAGGAATATTTTTTCTATTTTGTGATTTTGTATAAAATAATGCTAATGGTTTTTTTTTTTTTTCAAAATATGAAATAAGTTAATAAACTATAGAAGAAAAAAATTCATGCTTTGACACCTCCCCAAAAACAACACCGAAAGTGATGGACCTCAGTATAATAGCAAGAATGTTGTAACTCCCAAGGGGTCTTGACTTTAATTGTCAATCGAGGGTTCGTAAAAACTTATGAGGGGATCGAACTATGTGTGGAGTATAATTTGTTATTATTTTGTTTATTTTATGCAATAATGAATAGGGGACTAGGTTGCAAAGAGATTGTTCTACTATGTATGCTACAAGAAATACTCAAAAATTGTAGGAAGGAAAGAAACAACAAGTAAATATACTCTAAGAGAAAGAAAAAAATTCAAACCACTTCAATCAAGCTAGAACAAGATAAAATATACACTAATATGCATTGGAAACAAATTTTCAACTAAAAGAAATCTTTGAAACATTAAACCCTAATTTGCATAAAGGAAAGTAGTTTTACTACAACAACTAGGTCAAAGATTCTATGGGTTCTCTGATTTTCCAAATTCCATCGTAAGGGTATGGTGTACATTGTAATATGTAAGTTAATAACAATAATACTTTGAATGTAAATCTTGAAGAGATTTTTATGCAAGTTTTGGGTTGTTATAGGAGTCCTTTTTTTTCTACTAGAGACAATCTAATATGCAGAAAAAGGCATTCTAAATCTGGTTTGCATAATGGATAAGGTGGAGAATGGATAAAGGAAGGTCAAGAAGTCCTTTCCAGTTCATTATTCATACAAGGAATTGGTTCATTTAGAAAAAGAGTGATTTTGGTGGCTTCTTGTAGCTCTACAAAACAATAAATTATGCAGTAATAGGTTGCAACAATGCATAGAAACAAAAATTAAACATAAGTATAAGAAAGATAAGTGCATAGAAAGGAGTTCTAACTAAATAAAATAAATGATATTAAATATAAAGTAAAATACATAAATAGTTTGACAAATAAACTATATTATTGACCTGCAGGAGATAATATTTAAAGTTATATCAAAAAAATGATTGGTTTAACTAATGTGTCGAGAATAATGGAACTACATGACAACTTATTGTTGCATTTACTAAATCAAGTGATCTAGATTTGTGAAGGAATGAAATGAAATAAATATTTAAACAAAAACACATATATATGGAAAAAATGAACTTCAATAAATAAATAGTAACTACTAAAAATTGTTTACATGCACGAAGGAAACAAACTAGCTCAAACGATGGTAGCTTATCTCTTAGAAGAGATGTGATGACTACATGCCTTCTCAACTAGGTTACAATGAGGTGCTAAGGAATTTTTATCATTAAGAAATAATGTAAACCCTAAAAATCTAAAAACCTAACGCTAGGAGATGAAGCGCCAAAATGTTATGGGCCCTAATGGGGTGAGTTGGAACATCAACTTCACATGATCGTGACTTTGGCATGTGACCTTCATTTGGTTGCACGATATCCCGTTAGAAAGGTCTATCTGAGGACAAAAAATTTCGACTAAAAATGTCTCTCATGGACTACATGTTTTATTATTTATCCAAAAAACGTTGTTAAGGGCCTCAAAACCACTCCAAAAGTTTAGGAATAAAAAAGTTGCCAAAAATAGAAAATTGTTGAAATAGGAAGTAGTGTTGGAAATTAGGGAACTAAAAGGAAATGGTGTTGTGGGTCTAACTAGAATAGGCGAGTGGCCACCAATATCCATCTAGAATTATTCCTCCCTCCTTTGGAAGTAGTGGTCCCCATTGTGTCGAGTACCTTCATGAGATGGGGAAAAGTTTGGTGAATTTGGACCCAGGTGAGCTACTTGGCTTGGTGCAGGAGCTAGCTAGTTTTGACAACCCAGTACAGATGGATCCTTTTTTGGAAAGTGTTTTTAACCTTCATTTTCATGATATGATCATTTGTGGTCTATTCGATGCAATATTGATTGAGCTATGTTGGTGTCAGATGCTCAGAAATGTCTGATGTGTCCAATAATGGTGGGAAGTATGGTCGAAGGATGTCCAAATTGAATACGTGGTGTAGGAAAAGGAATGGATGGATACTTAATTCAAAATAATCATTATCTGTGGCCTTAGTGATGGTGTAAGGCTCATATCGAAGTGGTCTAAGTTTATGATGGGATCAAGTAAGGTGTTTCGTTTGTAGATGCAACCACACCTTATCACCCACTTGAAACTTATGTTGAACCTAATGTTGATAATGACACTGTTTATACTTTACATTGGTTTTATCCTGGATATCATGAACCTACTGGAAGATGCGCTAGACTCATTCAATAAACCTGGTGGATTTATCAACTTCTGATTATACATGTGCAGATTCTACTTGTGTAGTCGCAAGAGGAATGGAAACATCAATCAGTCACAATGGTTGAAATCCTAATCCCACTTGAAAGTGGTTGTGGCTAGTTGAGCTATGGAGAGATCTATTAAAGTTGTGTTCCACATAAAGAAGTTTCCCATCCCATGTATGTGGATGCTTGGAGTTGTACATGTGTAGTATGTGCACTATCATCTTGTTGATGACATTTGTCTGGCCATCAGTTTGCGGCTGGAATGTCATCAAATTGGTGATCTTGGAATCCAAAAGTGACCAGAGGCTCGACTAGAATGTGCTCAGGAACCTACTATACCGATATGATATTATGGTTAGCGGGATCCCAAAATTCACCCACTTGTTCGAAGAAGAGTTTTCATTTTATTCTATTGCAATATTCTTCTTGCAAGCAACCAATATAGCCATCTTAGAAAATATATCAATGAACATAAACACACAGTAATTACCATGATTGGTAGAAGGAATTCTAGACATATGATCCATGGAGATATATTCCCAAGTCTGGATAGGAGTAGGAAATGGTTGGCTTTGTGATGGCACAACAATCCAGGATATGATATATTTTCCAACATCATGGCCTATTTTTAGCCAATAAAAATGCTTCTGGAGTACTTCCACTATTTTTTCCAAACCAAACTTTCCTGCAACCTAACTATAGTTTTCCTATGAAATCAACTTGGTACACACACTTCAAGGAAAACAAAGGTGCCCCAAGTAGTATATCAATGCGTCCTCAAGGTGGAAGTATAGTATTTTCTTTCCATCCAGCAAGATTTGGTATGTGGTGGTAAATTTTCGATCATTTTTGTACTATTGTGGCCACACAAAAGTCTCATGCCCAGAAGAGTTGATAAAAGTGGTTAGTGCCACAACTGGGGGCCGACTGAGGAAAACTACAACGTTTTTGGTGATACCCATCTTGTATTTATTGTTCAAATGAAATCATTGTAGATGTGTGGACTATTTATGATGGTGATCATTATAAAACTTCCCTTATGTTTGTGTAGATTGAAGAGGTTGGTGATCTGTGTGGATGATCGACTCCTTCCCTAGAATTTCATGTTTCTGTTGTCAGTAAGCCTACATGATGGAATACATCTTCTTATTATAGGTGGGGTATTTCAAAATAATATTGGAGATTTTCTCACTGTGGTAGGCCACAGAATTCCCACACTATGTGAGAACTGCACCAATAGCATAGTTGGAGGCATCTATCTCAATTTGAAATGGTTGTTTCAGATCCATAAATGTGAGTATTGGTGCATAGCAAAGGTGGTGTTTAAACTCAATGAATTCCTTTTATTGGGACTTGAAGCTGAAAATATTTGTTTTTGTTATGCCCTTGTTAACTTGACTCGAAGTCCAAGTCATATGAGAGGATTTGAACACAAAACTTTGATAGAAATTGATAAGGCCCAAAAAACTATGAAACTTTGCTAAAGTTATTGGGGTTGGCCAATACCAAATGAATTGGATCTTAGCCAGATCCACATTTATTCATTGTTAATCAAAGATGTAGCATAGCTATTGGAACTAGTTCATGCCAAATGGAAATTTTTCTAATTTGGAACATATTTTGTGATGTCACGGGGTTTTTAGGACTTGTCGAATAAGTTACAAGTCCTCTTCCCAAATCTTGTTGAAGATGAGGATGTCATCCAGATATACAACCATGAAAAAGTTGATGAAAGGATGTAATATGTCATCCATCAGCCTTATAAAATTTGCAAGGCCATTTGTCAAACGAAAGGGCATGACCAACCACTCAAAAATTCTCTGCTTGGATTTGAATGCGGTATTCCATACATATGTGGGTTCTATTGGAACTTGGTGATAGCAAGAATTCAAATTAATCTTTCTGAAGTACTTGACCTCCTTGAGCTATTCAAGAAGGTCATTAATCCATGGGAATGGATACTTATTCCTAATAGTGATTTCATTCAGTGCCTAATAATCAATGCAGAGTCTCCAAGTCTCGTCCTTCTTTTTTATGAGTACAAT
Source organism: Pinus albicaulis (assembly GCA_034641835.2). Classification (NCBI taxonomy): domain Eukaryota; kingdom Viridiplantae; phylum Streptophyta; class Pinopsida; order Pinales; family Pinaceae; genus Pinus; species Pinus albicaulis. The sequence goes on along the minus strand of CM076570.1, from coordinate 282,194,828 downwards.
TAGGTTCTCACAAGGTGAGGAACTTGGTCAGGTGTGCCCTTTTCTAGAAACTGTTGGATCTACCACTTAATTTCCTAATTTTCCAAAAGAGAGTGGTGTCATATTTTCCCATTAGGTATACATGCTCTAGGAGTCAGATCAATCAAATTCTTGACCTGACAGTTCAAAGGTACCCTTGTGGGTGAGGAGAATGTGTCCCTGTACACTTCCATGACCTTATCAACTTAATTCTGATGCACGTAGGAACCATTTCTATGGGGCGTGGATTTTCTTTCCCTTACTTTCAGAGTGAATAAAAATTCCTGGTATGGGATATGATCTTACTACATTGCATAGAAGAGATTAAATAAATGGTGGTAGGCGGGACTATCTCTAGTATCCTATATAGTTTCCATCCAAAATAAATAACAATAGTGAAAGGTTTGGATTCATACACAAAATTATGCATCCACAAGCATGGTTTTCCTACTAAAAAATCACAAAATTCAAGAGGAGAAACATCACACAGTACCTCATCCATGAAGGGCTTGATGTTTTAGCAAAGGTGGCACTGCAAGTTGATGCAAATATCTCATACTTGGTGGAGCCACCTGATTATATATTCCTATGGGTGTGGTGTGGTCACCATGCCTAACTACTTAATGACCTCTACTGATATGAGGTTATTTTGGCTCCCACATTTAACAATGAACTGTAGCAGAGAACCCTTCACCCACATATGTTAGTGGAAGAGAAGCATCCCCTCCTATGGATCTTTAGGCTCAATCTTCTAGACCATGGTGGTTGAAATGGTGGCACTGGGTTTTGCATCAATAATTTTCTTCCCCTTATCATTTTCCTTGTATTTGGGTTTTTTTTCAACTAAGGGTCCGAAAAACACCTTCCTTGCAACTGATTGTTTCCTACGATCATAAAAACAATTGGATGATGTCGATGTTGAAATAAGAACCAATAAAGCATTGAATATAGTGGAAAAAACCCATAAGCAAGATTAGACTAAAACTAAATCAAACAACATGAAACAAAACTAATGAAGCAAAAAAACATCAACAAAGGTATAAGAACAAGATCATCTTTATCGATTGTTGGTGGTAGAAGAGCTACAAATATGATATCAAGACACTTGAAGAGGGTTTCTTGAGTAATGGTGCTCAAGAACTCTTAGAAAGGATTTCCCTTCTTCAATGTCCTTTGTAAACTCCTTCTCTATCAAAGAAGAAAAGAGAAATCTCAATAGTGGTAGAATCCTCTCAACAATGGAATGCAGGATTTCTTGGGAGCAATTTTTCCAGCATAAATATTCACAAAAATTCTTCTCTTTCTTGGTCTTCCAATGCCTTGTATGCATATAATTTGAACTCCTCTTTCCATCCCTTGGCTCATCAATGAGAAAATGAATTGAGAGAAGGATAAGAGGATTCCTATGGGGGATGCATATCCCCAAATCATCTCAAACCCAGTTGTATCTACGCATTAATTATCAGGGAAACTCACCTCAAATCATGTGGAGTGGTCTCAACCATTGATTGGGCTTCTGGAAACTGTCACAACTATCAAAGGAAAATCCGCAAGGTATTTATTTATTTTCTTTGAAGAGCCTTCAAGGGTTGATATTTTTAATTGGAATTTGGAAAACCTTTTGATTTTTTCTTTTCATGAGGTTTATAGCTAGAAAAGCTTCACTTAGACATGTTTTTGTCTTACTTTGGGTGTCATATGACTGTAAAAATGTGTGTACAATTTTTCCGTATTAGCAATTTCCCCATTATGTATGAGGTTAGGATCAAGCATATAGTTTAAATACATCATGTTTTTTTGTTTTGATGATAGGTCAGACACAATTTTTGAGCGGGGAGATTACTACATAGATGATTGGGGAAAATTCCTTGACTGAGAACTAAAATAAAACCATGCTATGAAGAAATGGTGATACAAAAGTGGCTATACAAGGCAGGCATGTCCTATGATCGTTATGATGACTAGGACTGAAATATTACAAACATACATGAAAGTTCTTGTCAATTCAGTGATGAAATGATTTCCATGCTACTATTTGAAGAAGATAATTGCTTTATCTCTTTGTGGTATCTATAAAAAACAGGTTGAAATGGGTGCCTCCATGCATATGGTATAAGGAATTTTTTAAGGAGGTGTAATGGGATGCATGCATCTCCAACTAAATGAGAGAAATGCAATGGTCAAAATGTATGATATTACCCTAACATGAAAACTTATGTTGAGGTAGAATGTCAAGGAGACTGATAACATCAGTGGGAAAATAATGGTTCCCACTATGCCACCCAAGATTGTCCCTATAAGGTGGGATTAACCAAGGTATTTCTTCAATTCTAGAATATGGGTGTTGATATCAACAGAATGAAGAGCGAACAGCCTGAAATTTGGTTTTAGGAAATCCAAGTGAAATTGGAATAGACATTTCCAATAGGATGGGTCCATAGACATGATGGAAAGAGTTGAAATTATTTCAGGGACATGGAAACATTTTCTGAGGTTGGAGCATTGATGTAAGTGGTGGAAATCAAAACAATAGTGTTGAGGTATATGCCCCTAGATTTGATAGGACATCTAAAGGGAGTAAATTTTAGTTTTAACTTTCATAGTATGGGATAAGAAAATGGTGATCAATGGGATGTTTATGAGATGGGTAAAAAGTGATATCCAACCAAGGGAAACTTAGGACTATCACTAGGTATTTGACACAAAAATATGGGTGAGAATCATTTTCATTTAAAAAAAAGTGTACACTTTCAAAAATAATCTAAAAGTGGTTTGGGATATACAAACACAGAGAAATATTCCCTAAGAAATAGTGCCATGCGTGATGATATAGGTGGGTTTTTTTTAGGGCGTGGGCCCCATTAGTTGTTCTTAGTCTGAGGTGAATGAAACATATATGATGACGAAAATGGTCTACTACAATATGGATGGATGGTTGGATAAGTGTAGAACAAGATGTTGCATTCATTGTGATCTATCAAGAATGTTGGCCTAGGAGGTGGTTGGTAAGAAGAAAGAAAAGAAGAGATACATGAGGTTGATCTTCAAGGAATGCGTATGAAATGGCTCTCCGTTTTAGGGGAATGGTCATTGATACCAATAGCATGAAAGGAACTATGAAATGGGGTAATTCATGTGGGTGAAGCTCTATTAATCAACATGGATGTTTACCATGTGAAAGTGGAAGGTGATGGTAAACCTGGTTGAGATAGTGGACCCTACGATTTATTTCAAAGAAATGATGTCATAATATGCAAATATTTTGAGGAAACATATCATGTTGAGTGGAGAATGATACCTTAACTATAAATATCCACTGGGGTAATGAATTTACTAAAAATCTTCTGAGAACCTGCAACTTCAAAAGACAATACCCCAAGTGAAAGCATTTGTATGTAACAATACACAATCTAGAGCATACTGAAAAACATGTATTGAAAAAAATGGAAAGGCACAGTTGATGGATACTATGAAATTTGAGATGATCCCAAAAATGAGTATTTTTGTGGCCTTAGGAAGTGAAGTCACCAAAATTAAGTAGGTTTTGACTTGATTCCATATTTTGAGGAGGTGAGGGGACCTCCTACAAGTGTTGGGGGGATCCAAGGTGGTCGCTCCTCCCAACCACCACTCTGTATGTTACAAGGTGGCCCAAGGACATTTAGCTTCCATAATGTCCTCCATAATGTCCTCGCATGAATGGAAAACATGCTCAAATGGTAATAGAGGCAATAAAGGTTCATACATATTTTTTTGAGCTTTTGTAGTGGTGATAGGTGCACATGATAATTATTTTGTAGTCTCTTCCATAGAACCCAACAATGCTGACAATGCATAGACGAGATGCATCTGTGGAATCATGGGAGGTGCAAGCTTCACAATTGGAAATGTATTCTTGACACTGAAGAACAATGATAAAATGACATGAATCAAAGTTCCTATAGATAAGGATATGAACCTTATGTGGTTTTAGGTATCATCCACACCAGGAGATGGGAATATCTCCTAGATGGGCCCTTATTGGTAGTTGGGGAATTGTATTGGTATCTTGGGAACCAAGTAGGATTCCTCTCTAGAAGGAAGCTCTTTCTGAATGTTATAGGGTGCTTTCCAAGTTAAATTCAGTGGTCCAGATTCTCGAATAAATGGACATGTATTTGAGATATGAGAGGTGTTGGTATATATATCACACGGCCATATGTTAGTCATGTGTTGATGTAATATATGGCCCGCATCATGGCGTCTCTCATAACTATTTACAATGGTCTCAGTGGAATACCAGTGGAAGGAACGTGTGACTAAAAAATCTAAGTTTGAGTAGTGGTGGAAAAAAGGACTGAGGGTCATGTATCAATTTTTCAAAAATAGGTCCATGCCTCTCATAAGTAGGGGAGATGTCGAAAAATTCGAGTATGATGATTTTCATAAAAATGGATAGTTATTGCATTTGAGCCTAGTTCTGTTCTTATGGACAAATTGGGGAACCTAGTACCAACTCCTAATTTCCCTCAAATGGGGACATTTCTTGATCAAATGTTTAGGTTCGTCACATAAGTCGCATTTGTGGATGGGTTTTGGCAGCATCAATTTTGGCTTCCTTCTCATTCCTACAGAGATTGAAGTAGGATGAGAGGTTGAATGGAAATGAGTGAAAGGGTGATCCTCGTGTGAAGTTTCTTCCTCGAAGAGACAATAAATGGTCTAAGACACATCGTCGTTGAGAAATGATGGTGTCATAGTATTGGATTGGGAGAGGGATACCTATGCATCCCAATAGTTAGAGAGTTTAAGGAAATGGTGCATGTAGTGTCTGTACTGCACATATATCACATGGATAGTTGGTATGTAATCTCTTATTACGTGATGATGTGGCCTTGTCTTTGGACATGGAGGTGGGGCTACCGTTTCATGTGGGGCATGAAGGAGAGATTTCAAATCTTCCAATTTTGGGCATTTATTGGTAGGGCATCTCAATGCATCGCATAATGCACACGGCGGAGGTACCTAGGAGAGGAATTAGCCGGGGTTTCTATTTTCTTGCATTTATTTTTGTCCCTTTTTCTAGCACCTATTGGTTTTGTTGCAGTCAAAATGAATGGAGGTGTGGCTTATAAATGGGTATTCATAGGGATCACACCAAGAAAATTAACATCTAAAATTGTTGACATGGGTTGTGGGGCCAAATGCCAAACAAGTATAGTGAGAGCCATGTTGGGAAATGTAAGTGTTTCCATCACTTGGTGTGAGATGAGACCAAGTGCGTGATATAAGAAAGGTGTTTGGGTGATTATGTAGGGTAGGAATGGGGAATCTATAGTTATGATGTCGGGAGTCTTGGAAGGTGGTTGTGAGTCCTAAGGTTGGGTAGAAATTGAAGAAATCATCATACATACCAGGGAATTTGAAGTAGATGAGACTACTGGTGGGTCTTCTTCGTACATACCAAGAAGTCATGATGCTTTGAACATCCCTAGGACTACTTCGGTCAAGGATGGGACAAAATGATTATGGTACCCTACAAATAGTAACACACCATTGGGGGTTGTAGATGATCATTTCTCATAATATGTTATTTGGTCTATGGTGATGATTTTCCCATTATGGGGAAACATCATGATGTGAAATAATGATGATGTTATTTCGGTCATGGAATACGTGTAGCTCCAACCTAGCTGTAATATTCCTAAAATTTAGCTTTTAGCTAAATGGAGTATTATAGATTATTTCATCACTAGGTAGGTGAATATGTGGGTAGAGAGGCCCATAAATCTCCTTAGCAACAATAAAAACACTTCAAGTATGAAAGGAGACCTTCTAAGCAGCTAAATAAAGCACCTTTGAGTGTGAAAAGGGGATGAAACATGTTGAATAGGTCAAATTTGACCAAATCAATAGTGTTGTTATGGAGGAGTGGACATTTAATGAGGAATGACATAGTTTTGGAGGGAGATTGATTGCATGGAGGTAGTGACCTAATTGAGTGGGGCCAAGGGTAAGGAAACTCATAAATTATATAAGGAATAGGATGGAAGCCATATGGGGTTATGTTTTGGATTATTATTTTGTATGTGGTCTATTTAGACTTCTTGCATTCTTCAACTATTTAGTTGACCTTGTAGTGTTGTTAAGCGTAGGGTGTTCCTACGTAGGAATCCCACCTATTTCCTTGAGAGGCCTCTTGGAGGAGTATTTCACTACATTTCCACACTCAAGCTCAAGGCCAAGCTGCAACTTTCTTCATTAACATAGTTTCTGCAGAATATTGTGCTTTGTTGCAAGGTGCAGTAGTGGAGGATCATTTTGGGTGTCTTCAGAGCTAGTTTTGTTGTGGAGGAAGTTTTATTTCCATTAGAAGGCCTGTAAATAATCCCCTTGGGCTTTATTGACATATTTGGCACTAGGCCAAGGTGCATTTATCCCATACAGTGTATTTTCATCCCAAATCTTCGTTATTTTAGGGAGGAGTTGCAGGGGTGGTTGCAGTGGTTGTTTTCTCAGGTGATTTCTTCAGTGGAGGAGCCATTATTTCATCCAGAGGATCTATTGGAGAAGATCTTTAGGTTTCTACATTAGCTTCAGCCATATCTTCTCATTTCTGTGGTTACATCTTACCTTCAGCCCTAGGGCTGTAGCTTACATTGGCACATTGTGTGCATTTTCTTAAAACCATCTTGGTTTGCCATGGAAAGTTGATCTAGTGCCCAGATCCATATTTCTAGAGTATATTGGGGCCTATATCAGTAATTTTATATCATTTTATCATCTCTATCTATATTTATTCTTAATATAACTGCGCTGTAGCAATCTCTCTGACATTTTGTATAGCAGCAACATCTCACTTTGAGAGTGTTTATGTATTGGAAGCTTGTGTGATCACATTTTATTACTTGTGCCTCATCATTTTGTAATTATTTGCTGCATATATGATCAATAATATGGCTCCATATTGGTCTCATTTTTTCATGTGTTTAATATTTTCTGCTATGTTCATTTTATGAGCTATATTGTTGCTTTTCCCATTTGGGAATACTATAGTGGTATCGGAGCATAATATTGGCTCAGCCTGTGCATTCAGCCAATATGTCACCATAAGGAGAAGCTTCTCACAAGGAGAGAAGATGTATAGAAGGGACAAAGACAAGACTCCAGTATTTGGAGGAAGAGAGGAAGAGGAGCTCTCAAAACTTATTTTTCAAACTATGCAGGGCATCCATGAAAATGTCAAGAAGATGAGAAGGAAGATGTGTAGGGAATCTCCAAGGGGGTTTGAATATGAAGCAAGCCCTACATTTTTACATAATGAGTGTGAGAATTCAGCTACACAATCTGATCCACAACGCAATTTTATGCCCATATTTACAACAAGAGAAATGGAGGAAGAATATGCACCAAAGTAGGAGACTTTGAGTGACTATCTTCAGGAGTATGAATCTCAATCTTGGAGATTCAAGGAGCACTTAAACTTCCAAGGGTTTTTCCAACTCAAGGAGAATAGGAGGCCCAACAACCACCACAGAATCAGAAGAGGTAGGTTCTTTCTACCAAATTTTGATGGGTCATCTAAGTGCACAGCCAAGGATAGGAGAAAGCGGCTAGACTCATTTTGCAACTACATCAAGTTTCAGAAAAGGAAGCGCTTAGGATAGAAGCGCTGCATCTTAAAGGTAAGGCTTATACTTTGTGGTTTTATGAATATTCTTCATTTAATCATGCAAATATAGCTACTTATGCAAGATTCACTAAGATATTAGTGAAGATATTTGATGGAAAACAATTTGAAACATCTTTGATTGAGCTAGTCAAACCAAAACTTTCAAAACCTTTGCACGAGTTGGAAAGATGTATTACACCAACTCCACTCCAAATTTCTATTGAGGGGGATATATAATTGTATGATACCTTTCCAAGGGCAAGATCCCCATTACAGGAAGAGTTTTCTTCTCAAAAGGAAGACATGGAGATTCCTCCTTCAAGGGAAGACGAAGATCTAGGGTCTCTCATTATTGATGAGGTATTTTCAATTATTAATGAGGAGGAAGAATGGAGAGGAAGTAACAGCACTGTCACTTCAAGAGGAGAACCACCACCACATGTAGATAGGCATGAATCTATTGCTTCAATTAGAGGAGCTTTTGCATCTTTGCAAAAAGTTCCCAAGGAGCAGCATGTGACAGTACTGATGGGCAGTAAGACCTTGATCAAAGGAGGAGAAGAAAAGGTAGATCAACATCAAAGGATGGGGAACATGCACCTTTATTTATTTCAAGTGGTTTATATATAGAATAAGGAGACTGGTTTGTGTAGTGAAAGGAAGGAAAAATCAATCCACTCACCTATATTGTCTACTTCAGACTTTGATGTCTCATTACATGGGGGCATTCCACCCGGGGGGCCACCAGATCAGGAGATGAGAGACACCTCACCACTCATTGATCTAGGAGGGGTGATAACCTTTGGAGAATTTGGCATAGCGCAAAGAGTCTTGGGTAGACTCAAGGAGGATGGAGACATTCTCCCAATATCATCATTACCCACTCTCATCAGCTATTTTGCGTTGGGAGGAGATGTTTTTTGGATGGAGGATGGCACCATCATGGTGCAAGGAGACCACTCCATGGCATTTGAGAACTAGAGGATACTTCCACATAGGAAATAATCTTCCCCATTTGGTAAAGGATGGTGGCCACTCATGCATGCATTGGCCAGACTTAGGAGATTTTGGAGAGGTGAAAGCTTCCTATGGAAGACTAGCCTCCAAACACTTCAACCTTCACTTGAGCATGAGTAGCTACAGGAGGGGCAGCAGAAACATGTCTGCAGCATACCGGTGCTTGATTTTGGCATGGGAGATGTCAAGGAAGAGGGCAGCCACATGGCAGGGGCTACACAGTATAGATCAGCAGCGCTATCATTAGAGAGTTTGGATCCTTATTGGAGATCTCAGCAATTGGTGGAATACTCCAAGGATCTCTTTACATGCGGGATACTTGATGACCAGTTTCCAAATGGAGGATATATAGTGAGAGATGGGGTCATATTTTATCTGGATAAGATCTTCTTGGCTAGAGCCTCAAAGCTCAAGGACAAGCTATTACATGCAACCTATGAGATCTTGCTTTCCAAACCCACTAGTTTCATTAGAGCATGCCATACTATTTTGGAGGGATTCATGTGGGAAGACTTCAAAGATGAGATGCACTATCATATGAGGAAGTGAATGGATTATTTGGAGGGTGATGAGAAACACAACTCTTGGGAAGAGTTAACATCACCACATCCTTACTCATTGGGTGTGAGAGGGAGCTCATCCATGAGCTACCTCACTAGTTTGAACCAAGTGTATGGTAAGGATTTTATTTTTGAGCATCATGAAATATTTACTATATATTTTCATTTTCTTACCACTCATGTGTAGGGCATTGCTTCAAGAGGGGGCACAATTCCTTATTTTATTCATGGGCTACTTGGGGCCATAATCAGTGATGATGTTGGCCACTCCCTAGAATATTTTGGGAAGATGATGTATTCTTCATGGTGTGCTTCATTAAAATCAAACATCATACACCTTCCCCAAGCATGCAATAAGAATGGGGCAGCAAAAAAGTGGTGGGAGAAACACTTTTTATATCATATTATATGGTTGTTAGGAGAAAAACTGTGTTGGTTGCACTTGAGGGACCATTTCCCTTCCCCAATACTACACATGACAACTAGCATAACTTGGATTGTGATCCCATATGTTGATGATGTTCTTATCCTTGTTGAGAACATGATTGGAGGGAAGGCACATTAGATGGATATGTCCATTGGGAAAGACCTTTCCCACACTTTTTATCTTTCATGCTTCAAGGGGAGTATGGGAAATGACATGGCCACTATAGTAGATCACTTGTTTCTTTATGAGGTGAGCTATATGATTGTTTGGAGCACTTGGGATATGCCTCTCATGGACATTTGAGAGGAATGTTTCTATGAATTACCATGCTGGAAGGTGGTTCATTTCATTTGGATGATAGCATGGAGTTGGGAGCCTCTCATTGGAAATGAGATCCCCTATGTTTTTCATCACTCCTACCTTGAATAGGCCATTGGACAGCAAGAAGGTTTCCATATAGACCTTCCATTTTCTCATGATGAGAGCCATTTGGTTTATCCACCGAAGGCCAACTTGCACATTTGGGAGGAACCATTGGGAAAAAGAATTGTTGTAGAATATATGAAGCAAGGGTGGAGACTATTTGATGAGGAGGCCACAAGAGGAGGAGGGGAGAATTTTTCTCAACCCTTACAATTTCTTGAGGAAAAGCAACATTTTTGAGGGGAGGACTATAATATTCCTAAAATTTAGCTTTTAGATAAATGGAATATTATAGATTATTTTGTCACTAGGTAGGTGAATTAGTGGGTAGGGAGGCCCATAAATCTCCTTAGCAACAATAAAAACGCTTCAAGTGTGAAAGGATACCTTCTAAGCAGCTCCATAAAGCACCTTTGAGTGTGAATAGAGGATGAAACCTGTTGAATATGTCAACTTTGACCAAATCAACAACGTTGTTATGGAGGAGTGGACTTTTAATGAGGAATAACATAGTTTTGGAGGGAGTTTGATTGCATGGAGGTAGTGACCTAATTGAGTGGGGAAAAGGGTAAGGAAGCTCATAACTTATATAAGGAAAAGGATGGCAGCCATATGGGGTTATGTTTTGGATTATTATTTTGTATGTGGTCTATTTAAACTTCTTGCATTCTTCAACTGTTTAGTTGAGCTTGTAGTGCTATTTAGCACAGGGTGTTCTCGAGCGGGAATCCCACCTCTTTCCTTGAGAGGCCTCTTGGAGGATTATTGCACTACATTTCCACACTCAGGCTCAAGGCCAAGCTACAGATTTCTTCATTAGCGCAGTTTCTACAGAATATTGTGCTCTGTTGTAGGGTGCAGCAGTGGAGGATCATTTTGGGTGTATTCAGAGATATTTTTGCAGTGGAGGAGGGTTTCTTTCCATTGGAAGGCCTGTAAAGAAGCCCCTTGGGCTTTATTGACATATTTGGCATCAGGCCAAGGTGCATTTATCCCCTACAATGCAGTTTCAACCCAGATCTGCATTATTTTAGGGAGGAGTTGCAGGGGTGGCTGTAGTGGTTTTTTTCGGAGGTGATTTCTTCAGTGGAGGAGCCATTATTTCATCCAAAGGATCTATTGAAGAAGATTTGTAGGTTTCTACATAAGCTTCAGCCATATCTTCTCAATTTTTTTGTTACAGCTTACCTTCATCCCTAGGGGTGTAGCTTACATTGGCACATTGTGTGCATTTTCCAGAAACCCTCTTGGGTTGTCTTGGAAAGCTGATCTAGTGCCAAGATCTGCATGTCTAGAGTCTATTGGGGCCTATATCAGTATTTTTATATCATTGTATCATCTCTAGCTATAGTTATGCTTAATATATCTTAGTTGTAGCAGTCTCTCCGACATTTTGTATAGCAGCAACATCTCAATTTGAGAGTTTTTATGTATTGGAGGCTTTTGTGATCACATTTTATGACTTGTGCCTCATTGTTTTATACTTATTTGCTACATATATGATCAATAATATGGATCCATATTGGTCTCATGTTTTCATGTGTTAAATATTTGCTGCTGGTTTCATTTTATGAGCTATATTGTTGTTTTTCCCATTTGGGAATACTACACAAGCAATATATTATAATCTAACTAGGAGTCAAGGAATTCGATGTCAATGAGCATTGTTTTTCTAGTAAGGTCCACTAGGAAATTCTAGAAAATTCTGATGGGTGCGGAGGGGAATCCATCGTAATCATTTAATGTAATAGGGGAGGAATTTATTTTATGGGATACTAATTTCTTACAAACTAACTTATACATAATACAAGTGGATTTACCCTCATCTATAATGTATTGATGAATGGAAATGTTTTTAATGGTGATCAAGATCTGAAAGGAAATTATAGATGGGAGTTGTGGTGCAAAATTGTTGAAATAAAAATCCCTCAATCGTGAAATGGATGGGTCAATTATGCCTAACAAAAAAATTATGGCTTTATGTTGAATTGGAAAAGTTTGCAGGACCTCCAACGCTGACATGGTTGAGGGAGACTGTGCTAGGTCATCAAAATGTTATAGCTAGAGACTGCCTTAGAGTTATGGGCAGAATAATGTGATAATCCTTTGATCATTTTTGGAATGGGTTCAATAGGGGGTTGAGGTAATGTCAAAGGTGGCGAAACAATAATGTTTGATGATGAGGAAGGATTGGTTTGTGAAGGGGTCCCATAATCATGGTTTCATGTTTGCAAGAGAAAACAAATTTTGACCATGTAAATGTCATAATTGGTTATGTGCCCCCAGTTGGATTTTGGTATGGGGGAGGTGTAGCCTCATGTTGCATGGTGACTTCTCTATTGTGTGGAAAAATATTTTTCATTACTAGAGGGTTTTTTTTCATTCCCCCTTCCCCCTCGTCTCTATCATCTTCTTCAACTCTTGGAGTTGAGGATAATGATGGGTGTAATGCCCATATTCCCCACAAATAGTGCATGCATGGTTGGTACTAAAACTAGAATTATTGTTATTCTTTTGTGGATTGTTGGCTCCATAACTCTGAGTTGGATTTATATTAGGGGGGTTTCCCCCAGAAAATTCTTGCAGAGGTTTCTATTGATGGTTTCCACCCAGTTGTGGCCCCCTTTTGTTTTATTATTCCCTTTCTTTCTATTAGCATTTGGAAGGTTAGAAATACTAAGTATTTTGAATTCCTACTTTTGTAGAGGGAAGGAATGTTGCACAAAATTAACCCCTATGGTTTGGTTGAGGTGGGGGTTAGGCTGCTGAGGTGAAGTGAAATGGTAGTAATGGTTCCCTTGACTTGGGTTAGAATAGTTTGACTGGGAGGTTAAGACCATTTATGTTGCACATGAAGGGTACTAATGATCTTTCATTGGAGGTTTCTAAGGAGGAATATGTTGATTGGGATAGAACCCAGGGTTAGATGGAACCGAGGATATTCATGACCTACCAAGTGATTGGAAGTGAGGTTTTGTACCATACATGCTTCCAGGCATGGGAAAGTATTATTGGTTTGATTTTGGGAAATTTTCCCAATCAAAATGTCTACATAATTTGACACTCCAATTTTATCTTTTCCAAAATATTGAAAGTGAGGAGTATCAAGGATTACAGAGTAGAGGTGCATTGACTCAATATAGATAGCTCAAATTATTAAGATTTACTACTGGCCTCTTCTTCTATTTGTGGAAAAGTTGTGGGTACATATTTTACAAATATGGGAAAAATAGATTTCAAAAATAAATCTAGAAGAAGAGCTAGTGTGACAGCAACCTTACATAAACTATGATGTTTCCTTCATTCATGAACATGGTCTGAGATGTTCCTAGAAGTAGTTTTTCAAAAGTGGGTCAATAATTCCATCCTTGTGTCATGACGTATCAAGAGCTAGAAAAAGTGACGAATGATCAATATAAGGATTCAAATGTGTGATTGGAATGACCTACCTCACTCACATACCATTTCACTATAGGGTTAGTGAGGGTGTGTTGAAATAGTCTTAGAAAAATGAGTCCTCGATGTTGTTGGATAAACACCACAAATGAAAGGTGATGATGTGGTTGGCAGGATCCTCCCCCTATTTACCTTCAAACATAGGAATATTTTAAGGAATTTTGGTTGGCATGGGAGGCCATTGTGGATTATGGGAAATTGGATCATTTGTGAGATTAGCTAAATTTGGTAGGTGTAAATAAGCTACAAATGGGATTTTGTTGATATTTTCCATATTGGAATGACCTTGGGATGTAGTCTAAAAAGAGTTCCCTTGTGGGGGAGGATGAGTAAGACTACTTGGGGGAGTATTATGTGGACTTCCCAAAGGGGTATTAAAAGGGGTACCGTGAGGGGGAGTGGTCTCGATCAAGGTTGAGCTAATCAAAGTAGAGGTACGTTGTCTCCTTCAACGTAATGGTGAGATACCAAAGAAGCCTCCCAACAATGGGGGGAGGTCTTGAAGGCGTTTAGAGCGACAGGTAACCCTGTGTTACTTATATAGTGAGAGGGGAATTTATATCAAAGAAAACTAACCACATATATAAAAAAAGTGAAAATAAATGGTTAATTATCCCTTTAAATTTATGCTATGTGATATGTCAAACAAAAAAAAAATGTGTTTTCCAGGTATGATGAAAAATCCTTTATAGAATTATATGTTCTTTTCACTCAAATGTGAGGATTCTATATTAGGATGTCAATACCATGTCCCAAAAGGACTAGCGAAGCTTCTAAAATACAAGAATTAACCAAGTTATAGAGAGGAGTTATAATGGGGGTTACCAAGGTGATGTCCTGAAAGAGCTAGCGAAGATTCCAACATCCTTTCCAATATCACCTCAGGTCTCCATGATCTCACACCTCAACCTATAGGGAAATATGCTTTGTGATTTGGCCACTAAGTTACTTTCATCTAGTGGGAATTATGGAATCTAAACTTCTGGTTGTCATGTTTGGACCTAATACCCATACCACATGTCGAGAGAGAGCATAAAGGGATGTGATAATATTTCCCCTAAACCTTACCTCCTTCACAGGCTTATCTACATTACCATATTTATCACTGTATTATGCAATATTTTAAGCTCCATTTAATACAACCTCTATGTTTCAAGATGTAAACAACCACGACGAATTATGGTATGCTGACCTTGATGGTCCTAACCTGAACTATAAATTATCTTGTGACCCCTATGTGGAATTTAGTGTGTTCAAGTGTTAGGGTTTTTTTAGAGAGGCTTATCTTGACACTTAGGGTGTGAAAAATGTGAGCTTCAGAGAAAATAAATAACAATATTCCAAAACTTGGATACCCTTGATGCAAAGTTTAGATGAGCTTAGTGTGTGATATACAAGTGTGTGTAAGTGAAATTGTGAGCATACAAGGTGTGAATAAATATGGATATGTAGTGATTCATTACAACTCCCCTAATTAAACAATGTTATCCTTGTTCCTTGCAAGAAACAAATCATTTATGAATAATGGGCCTCTTACTTCATTCCTAAGTACATTATTTGAGTTTATAGGGAGATATAAATCGAGTTCTTTGAGAAAGCCTTCAGATGCAACCATAGGATCGTCACAAGGATGCAAGGGAAGTAGGGGATAATCCATTTCTTTACTAACACCCAGTCCTGGTCCCAATAATAATTGAAAAATGAAAAGCTTTAGGTATTAAAAATGATGTGTGGATTTAGTTCCACTTAATTTCCTCCTAATTAAGCTAAGTGTGATGATTTTGAGTGAGTAAAAAAAGATAGAAAATATGTGTGGATTAGGGCCACTTACTTTCCACTAGTTAAGCTATGTGAGTTGCAAATTTTTCAAATTAAAATATGTAATTTCCCTACTAAGAATGGTTAGAAAATAAATTTAACAACCTATATAAACTATAAAAACTTGTAGGAGTGCAAGTAGGTCACTAAAGTCTACCACAACACTCTGGAAAGAGGAATTACAATGAAATTTCATCCTCTGTGTGTGTTTTGCAAGTTATGTTTTTCACAAGCGCATAACTTCCATGTTTGTCTGTGGGAAAATCCATGACACCAGGTTGAAAAATTGACGAGGTATTTTTCAGGCTGCAAAAAGGTCCTAGGGTGACCTTCACAAGTCCAAAAAATTTATGGAAGGAAAAAAAGAGAAAATTCAAAGATAAGGACCTGTAAAATAGCCAATTATTCTATAAAAGGCAACCTAGTGGAGTCATCATTTTGTATTTGGGTGTTTGTTTGACTAAGGGTCCCAAAAAAAACTTCCTTGTAGTTGGTTGTTTCTGACAAGGAGTATAAAAACAATTGTATGATGCTAGTGTTGAAACAAGAACCAACAAAGCATTGACTATAATGGAAACCATGCATAAGAAAGATTAGAATAAAACTAAAGAAAACAACATGAAACAAGCTTAATGAAGAAAAAACACATCAAAAAAGGTATAGGAATAAGATCCTCTTTATTGATTGTTTGTGGTATAATATCTGCAAATAATATGTCAAGACACTTGAAGAGGGTTTCTTGAGAAATGGTGCTCAAGAACTCTTAAAGAGGGTTTCTTGAGAAATGGTGCTCAAGAACTCTTAGCAAGGACTTCCCTTCTTCAATCTCCTTTGCAAACTCCTCTCTCAAAGAAGAAAAGAAAACTCTCAATAGTGGTAGAATCCTCTCAACAATGGAATGCAAGATTAATTGGGAGAAAATTTTTCCATCATAACAATGCACAAAACTTCTTCTCTTTCTTGGTCTTCCAATTCCTTGTATGTATATAATTTGAACTCCTCTTTCCCTCCCTTGGTTAATCAATGAGAAAATTACTTCAGATAAGGAAAAGAGGATTCCTTTGGTGGTTGCATATCTTCAAATTGTCTCGAAACTAGTTTTCATTGGGAATTAATTGTCAGGGAAACTTATCTCAAGTCATGTGGAGTGGTCCCATACTATTGACTAGGCTTTGGTCGGCCCTCAAAACTATCTAAGGAAAAGCCACGAGGTATTTATTTTTTTCCTTTGGAGCACTTGTGAGGGTTTAAATTTTTAATTGGACTTTGGAAAAAATTTTGATTTTTTTATTTTCATGATGTTTCTAGCTGAAAAATATTCACCTGTACATGTGGTTTTCTAACTCTTGGTGTCATCTAACTTGTAAAAATGTGTGCAAAATTTTCCCATAATAACAACCCTTGTCGGTTTTTGGCCTAGAGTCAGAACATGCTTGGCCACCATTCGCTGCTTGTTGTGACACTCATTTTTGTTATGGGTGGTGTTAGGGTCCCATGATTTGGCTGATTGGCAAGCCAAGTGACAGGGTAACATCAAACCAATATTTGGAGCCCAAGGACCTAGCTTTCCTAGACTCAGAGAGGGCTCTCTCTATTTGTGTAAGGGATATCTATTTGTTTTCTTCTTGTGTTTCTGATTTTAGGCTAGTAATGAAGTAGGTTTTTGGTTTTGTTTTTAGGTTTGTGAGGGATGAACTGATCAAAGACTAAGATAAATAAAAATATTGTCAGATCAACTGGGCTATGGGGTCGAAAAGGTCAAGAAAGCTTCAGATGGTGATACAAGGTATGTTGAAGGGCTGATTTGATCAAGGTAAAATGGATCTTAAGGTAAAATGAAGTGGGATGGACACTAAGTTTGTGAAGAACAAAGGCTTTCAAACATAAATAGTTCAATAGTTGACATAAACATGATAGGGCTAGCCATTAATCATGAGAAATGTAATTATAAACTGATAAATGCATAGAAATAAACATTCAAGCAATACATAGAGATATATGACTCTCTAACTTAGGAAATTGCTATCAGACTTTGGGGAAAGACAATTAAGATAAACAAATAACTCAAATCGCTATGAGGAAATTCCTAAGCATAGTATTTCAAGCTATCGGGCACTTTGAAGAAAGATTGCATAGTTTTAGGCAAAGGGCAAGATCAGTAAAAGACCTCCTTGGTTCAACTAAGATAAACAAACATTCAAAGAAAGGTTTCAGAGGTGGAGCTATGACTAGCCATGAGTAAGTAGGGCATACCGTGAATCATACTTAGCATGCATAAAACCATAAATGAAACAAGCAAACAATTTCTTCAATTATCAAAGAGAAATCAAGGATTCTTTGATATGACTAAGAAGGAAGAAAACATAGAAGCTATAAAGAAACAGGAAATCTGAGGTGCCTCCAAGGGCATGTCTCAAATCTATTCTCTAATATCTTATAGCAAGAAAGAGCATGAAATGTGAATGAAAACTAAGAAGCATAACAGACAGGAACACTATACCATTTTACCAAGTCAAGGAATCCAACAACAGTCCTCTATCATCATCCAAAAACATTCAAGAAACTATCCAATGCATGAGACAAGTATTTATTCCAAGCTTGTATAACCATATATTTCTCTATATCATCAAGTTCAGCATTATTTACAATGAAGTCTCTTGGAATATATAGGCCAAGATGAGGGAAAACCTCCTAGTGCAACTTGCAAGCTCATTGGCCCATCAAAAATATCTGATTTTGTCCTTGAGGCTTTGCAAAGCCCAAGGCACAAAATATTTATAAAAATATCCTAAAAATGCTAAAAAATGAAATTATATTGACTTTTCCTAACTAACCATGGCCAAAAATAGCTAAACGCACATTAGAAAAAGCCACTTCAGAAAAGTGCATTTTTCACAAAAATACTTAAGAAATATATCAGCAGAAAATCCCTTGTCTTGTGGGCAACTTTTGGAGGCCTTCCCAATGTCAGAACGAGGGCCATGATGGCTCGTTGGAAAGATATATATGTCTAGTTTCTTAAAATTCTTTGTTTTATCCAAACTGATCACTAGAAGTTTGTAAAAAATTGACTTGTGTGTAAAAACCCAAAAAATAGACCTTGCTGATCAACGGGGCAGAGTGTGGAAAAAGTGACTGTTTTCACCATTTTGGGGGACCAAATCATCTTCAATTGATCTGAAAATTACTGAGTAGATGCCCCAGAAATTATGGCATCCAATGATACCATTTTAATCCTTTGAGGATGTCTCAAACAGAAATGGCAATGCCCATGATTTTTAACAAAAAGCCCAAAAATGACAAAAAACCAAAACTTGCTGAATTTTGCCCAATTGTAGTGAGCATGACCCTCCAGGGTTTTTAGAAACATTTTAAGAAGATGAGGCCAAAATTTGGAGTCTCGATGTGTCTTTCTTCATTTTTGGTGTTGGGTGCCTCTTTTGAGCCTCCTTGAGCTTTTCTTGTGTGGCCTTCAATTTCCATCGGGCGAACTGATTAAGCTTCTTGTAATGCCTGGTCATTCTTCTTTGAAGGTCCAAATCTCTATTGGCCTTTTCCAACTTCTTCTCCAATTGGTCATTCATCCTTTTAAGCCATGATTCTCTATTGTTTTCTATCTCTTGGGTGAATAAAGTAGTGAGAGGGAAAGATTGGAAAAGGGCAGCCTCTTCCTCTTTTTGTTTCTCTAAGGCACTTTTGAGTCTCATGGTCCTTGGCCTCTTTCTTCTTGGCTAATCTTCATCTTCGCTATCATTTAACTCGCCCATGAGTTCTTCCAACTTAATTTGCGCCTTGGAGGCCTCTTTTTGATATTTGATGGATCGTGTCTCATATACCTCCATGTGGACACTCATCTGCTTGTTTTGTGTTTGCAAAAAGTGAAAGAGGTTTTTAGACCTCTCTAGATCTGCCCTCAAATCATGAATTTGTTCTTCTCTATTGATCAAGAGATACTCTAGGATTTTGGCTTCATTGTTGCTATCATCACTGTTTATCTGAATTATGTCAAAGTATCTCTCTTTCTCATGGCTGCTTTCTTCCTTCTGTGCTGCTCTTCTTCATCATGCTGCTCTTCATCACTATGCTCCTCTTCATCATGTTTTTATTCTTCACTATGTTTTTCTTCTTCACTATGTTGTTCTTCTTGTTCAATCATGGGAGATTTTAGATTTTTAGGATTTGGCTTACTAGAAGAAGGAGAAATATGCTGAGTGGAAGGTGAAGGAGATGCATGGGATGAAGAAACAATGGCGAAATAGAGATGTGCAATGAAAGTGTCCCAAGAGATTCCCTTCTTCTCAAGTTGATGAAGAATGCCAATTTTGATAAGGGAATGATGGAAAATAAAATTTGGCTACTAAGATGGAGGTCCCTTTTGAATAGTGGAAGCCATATTTTCAATACTTCTATGGAGGAAAAAGGGGATATTTAACAATTGGGCTCTTGTGAAGTGCATGAGCAACCAGATATGGTAAGCATAGACCCAGGAGAACCTTCCCTCCCATGTGAAATATTTCATGATTATCTTCATGAGGCGAGCATAGCTAGTCAACAGATATGAAAAAGGAAATATGGATGAGCATGCAATCTGATTCTCTGGCTTCAAAAAGGGTTTGTATTGTTCTGAGTCTAGCTAGCTCTGCTTAAACCATTTTTCTCCAACATATGGGATTTTGGTAGCTCTGGAAATGGATCTAGGAGAAAAATTGAAATATAAGCCTACCAGCTGAAAATGTTTCCCTTGCAATCTCAAAGCACATAGATGTGTCAAGGGAGATATATTTTCACCTCCTAAACCCTTTGAAAAAACTCTAAACATCCAACTTCATGAAATTTAAACAGAACTAAAGGATGGGCATTTACTTCCTCAGTTGAAACAGGTTCAAACCTCCTGTGAGGGCCACTTCTACTATCTTACCTGGGAGGCGTTTTGTTTTGGATACTCTTTACTGGTTGACTAAAACAAGCTATCTCAAATGGTATTTGAAATGGTTTCTCAACACCACACCTTGTCCTCCTTATCAGTCACTGTGCCTCTTTGATGCCAATCAAACAAGTACTTGTAAAATGACAACCAAAATTAATTTACTACTGTGTTTGGGCAAATATTTTAAAACATATGTGTTTGTGTTTCCTTGTTGAAAAAGGATCTCCTCTGTTTTGACAAAAACACCTTTCCCTCCAAACACTGCTCTTTTGTTATTCACTGCTCTTCACAAAGAAAACAAGACACCTTTCAACTGACTTGAAAATCTTTCAACACAGACTCTAATTTTTGAACTCTGGGGGCTGCACAAAGTTTACTATCTTACAACACAAAAAAGACCTCTTAAGATGACCAAGCCTTCAACTTCTAACCATTGTTTTCCTCTTTGATTTAGCAAACAAGGTTTGTTATTTGTTTAACAATGTTAGAACATCTTTTCCAGCAAACTTGAGACCTCTACAACCTCTATTATCTGTCTAGTCGTTGTGTGTTATCACTGTTTTTTTAAAGGCAGTTAGGGCTCTCTTAAAACTAATAAAAACATCTTCCCATATCACTATATCAATTATTGACATCCACAACAACAAAACTCTTTGATTTTTACCAAAGGCCCTAACCTCTAATCATTGTTTCTCTCTTGTGCCTTTTTAGATGATAAGATGCCCTTAAAACCACTATTAAAACACTTTCCCGACTGATTTGAGACCCCCAAACACAAGAAAATCTTCTTCAGTTTTGACAAAAACTCTATCTCTTTACCACTATATATCTCAGTGTTTTTAGATGATGAAGTGGTTTCAAAATCATTATTTCTTCTTTGGGAAAAACACAGCAAAGAACACCCCCTTTAAACTTTGAAATTTACCAAGAGGTAATGGAGAATACATTGAAGAAATTTTATGGGCCTTGGTTGATTGTTGGAGCAGCTTTTAGAGCTTTTTGGAAAGAAAATGGAGGAGTGGCACGTTTAAAGTAGAAGGCGCCGTGCAATGGAGGCTGTCGGGTCGGCTTTCAGGCGGTAGTGAACGTGGGCACATGCACGTCGTGCGTCACTATAGGCGCGCCGCGCAGTAGTTCAAATGCTTTGTCTGGGTGCTCATAGGTGCACCGCACACTTCTACAGGTGCGTCGCTCAGGATTCAAGCGCTGAAAAGCTTGAAAATTTCTCGAAATCCCTTTGCTTCTTCAGTGGGCAGCTAGTGGAGTATGTTTTCGTTTTTTGAATTTGCAAATGGGGCCTTTTCAACGGTCTCTCTGCCTTTATAATTAAAATGAGCTCAAAACCTTTGTATTTACTTCGTAAGGGTTTGAATGCCCTTTCAAAAAGTTTTTTTGTCATATAAATCATTGTCTTTGTCATTTTATCACTTTTAAAACATCATAAAGACCTATATTTGATCAAAACTCATAGCAATAATGTCATGGCCAGCTTCTTTTTTAGAACACCATAGACATGACCTTTTCCAAAGTAAAGAAACTCCTCAAAATAAAAATCTTTTTCTCTATTTCTTTATTAAGGAAACAACCCTTTCGCCATTTATCCATTTCTATCCTTTAAAGGAACACTGCTTAAGAGCCATATCAAGGACTGTTGATGCATCTTTTGCCATATTTCTTGGAAGGAGATGATTTACAATTCTAGGACTTACTTTGACAATTCAACTCTCTTGGTGTTTAATGATGATTATGCCCATTGTGAAGTTGATCAAAAATTGTTAGGCACCCTTTGACATTTTCCTTTCACTTTGGATGAAGCTTTTTTTGAGCTCACCAATGGCTTGATTTACATTTGCTTATCAAGGAGAAATATTTTTAAGGACCTTTAATGCAATCATATACAACATCAGAGTTTGTGACTAGGTAAAGTAAAAGGTCTTGTCTATGACTGTGGTGTGTTTTAATCCTTTGAAGGTTTTCTTGAACTTGAGTCATTGTGTGATACCCTTCCTATCATTTTGATGAGCTTGTCTCAAGTTTCAGACATTTTAACCTCAAATTGCCTTTGAAGAAGACCTTTATGGACATGAAAAACAAAGCTTCCTGAATCATCATAGTACCACTGATTTTCATTTGTTTAAAACCATTTTTCTACTCATAAGCCTTCAATTGCTTTCTACTGATTTCAACTCTGTCTTTCAAACAGTGAACCCATGTAAGCATCCCTTGAAACACTACTGCTATATCAGTGGTTTCATCCATTGGAGAAAAAGGTGTAAACAGGTTTTTTAGGCCATTTGTAGCACTGTTAGCCTTGTGCTCTTTGAATGAGACCATGCCTCTAATCCTGGCCCTCTGCTTGTTAAATGAAGGAGGCCTTTATCATGTTCCTAACCATCTACTTTTAAATGAAGGGGGTTAACATAATATTCCCAAACCATCTACTCTTGCTTGGAGGAGGTTTGCAACAATTGACTCAACCATCTACTCATGTTTGGAGGAGGTTAACACAGTCATGCTATTTCATCTCTTTTTCAAACTGTGTCATCTTTCCTTGTAATGCATATCTCTGCTTAGTATATCACAGTAAGTAATAAAGTGAAAATTTTGCAATATGCTATGAGAAGAATTTTCTGAGATATGTATCCTGTTGTTAGAATACCCTTGTGAATCTTTAGAAACTAGGAGCAACATGACTTGTATCTGTAGAGTATTTGATTGCTAGTCATTATTTACTAACCTTTCTTGACTGTGTTTGCAGATGTTTATTTAATTTTCTCTCTGACCAGTACTCTCATCCCAAGCTCAAAACAACATGAGAGGCAACCGTCTTCTCATTTTTAGTTTGATAATGTATTCTGGAATATTTGTACATTTCTGCTTTTGAAATAGACACTGAAACACTGTAAATCAACCTAATATCAGCTTGGCTTTTGAAATATGTATTGCTGAGACATCAAGACCTTTTAGTGGTACGACCTATGGGTATATCAAGCTTTGTTTTTGCAGACTAAGCACCAATTCAGGTTGGTTGGTATTGAACAAAATATTTTGGCTCAGGATGATTTTTCCAAGGAAGGATTTCCTAAAGCACCACTACCTAACTTAGGGGAGATCATTGACAGATTTTTAGTATTCTCTTTGGTATGAATAGATCTTAATATGACATATGACCAGAGGTAGGGTGGCTGAAATTCTTATCAACAGTTGGTTAATGAATGACCTGGGGATGAGGGTGAATGACAACTGATGGACAAGATTATATGACTGAAACTAGATAGGACTTGACAACTAGGTTTTTCTCATCATAGGCTGACTGAAAAAGGTAGGAGGAAAAAAAATGTTTAGGGGTGTTTTCTAGATGACATATTTGACAAATTTGAGATCATATTCTAGAAAAATTGGCTTTAAAAACTAGTCATCATCAACAGGTGAAAAATACTGATGACTAACAGTGGCTCCATTTGGGGAGGGCAGCTCCTTTTCGGGAGGTGTCCAGAATTTTAGATCTATGTCCTTTGAAGACCATTGCCTTTATCCATTGGCACAAATTTCTTTCTTCCTTGATGCTATTTCTGAAAATTGACAGCATGATTAGCATCAAAGCCATTTCTACCTACCCTACTACATTTCCTAACATTTTTTCTTCTTTCGAGTGCATTTAGACTAGCAACCCTTTGACATAATATTTTTGAAAAATGAAACTATCTAATTCTACACTTATATCTACCAGGAGTTCAGATTAAGCTAGTGAACTCCTTTGTTTCTCTACCTATACTAGATCGACTGTCAAGGTTAAGCTGTTTGATAGGATTTTATTCTCCAATCTAAAACATGAAATCGAAAAATGACCAAATTAGGATTAGACAGTCTGATTTTTCATGTACTTGTGGCATGAAAGACAAGCTGCACACAAATATTATTCTGCATAATATTGTTCCTTGATGACATATCAGAAGGAATTCCAAGATGGTGTAGCTAGAAGTAGTGAGGGTTCCTCCTCATACCTCTAATAACAACAAGTTTCCCACCAATCCTTGACATGGGGGGTGGATTTGAGGAGTGCAAAAGTAATATTTTCCCTGTCATAAAAATATAGACCAAAAAATATCCTTCTAGTTGATTTAAGAATTTATTTAGAGAATTTGTGGCTATCTGGCCTTCAGATATAGGAATGTCAAAGTTAACTTGTACCTTAAAGGGGGCGACACCTCTGAAGTGACTAGTGGATGAAGATGCTTCAACGCTGATAATCATCGAAGGATCTAGGAAAAATTATGCATCATCTCGTTCCTTTGTCGCTCGATGGCCTCTTTGAGCAACAATTTGAAAGGGTATCATGTCCCCTCAACTTTCATTTTTTTCACCATGGGAGGTTGTCAGGCTTGGTGAGGCCAGTCTTGCAAGGGTTCAACCAGTTCAAGTGCCAACTCCTTATACCCCAACCTCGTAAGGGACATGCACAGAAAAAAATAGAAAGAGAAAATTTCTCTGATACCATTGATCCATATTTATGAAGGAACGAAATGAAATATAGATTTAAACAAAAACACATTGATATGGAAAAATTGAACTTCAATTAATAAATAGTAAGAGTTGAAAATATTTTACATGCGGGAAACTATAGAAATTGAAAATTGTTGAAATAGGAAACTATGCTGGAAGTTAGGAAACTAAAAGTAAATAGTGTTGGGGTTCCAATCGAAATAGGCAAGTGGCCACAAATATCCACTGGATTAGCAATATGCATAAAAAACAATTGAAAAAAAAATGATTTACTAACTATGATAGACAATTTTCGTGAATACAATGACAAAAACAATTGATTCTGTTAATGCATGGAAATCAAAGGTAAAAAGAGGGGGCTTGAGCACCAGGGTTAGTCCCTAACCCAAGGAGACTTAAGTCCCTATACAAATATTATTCCAAGAACCAAAATATCTTCTCATTGGTCATAAAATGTTTTCATACATAAAATATTACAAGATTGAAATGTTATGTAAAATCCTTCACTAATAATTTTACTCTAATCTTCGAAAAACTCTCTCTCTCTAATGGGCTACTCAATCCCCTTATTTATAAAAAAATAGTTGAGGGGAAGCCTCATTGAAAATAGGGTTTCTTCCCTCCAAAAAACCTATAAAATAGGATCTGGTTTCCTAATGACTTCACAACTAAAGTGGAATGATAATTTCCTTAATACAACTAAGTTTTGGTCATCCTTCAACATGGGACAAGTCCCATATTTTTCTCTTGGCTAGATTCCTCCATGATCTCCACCAAATATTCTCAATATCGTGCATAATAAATACATTAGGCACACAAGATATGCCAATCATCTCTAAACTTCTTAAGAACTTATTAAATCTGAAAAATGCATTATTAAGTGTACAAGAAGAGGTTAAATGTGCCTAGGAAAGGTTAGATGGGCCTTCATTTGTACCTAATTTGGAGGCCCATAACTCTCAAGGAGGTTTCTCCCCCACTTTATGCATAAATAAGATATTCAAGTTGGACCTTAAGGATAAGGAAAGAATATATTAGAAAGAATCTTAGGCTTTGAATATTTCTGAGCAAGTTTTGCATCAATGTATTTCATAATGTAAGAAATATTTTAAGTTAATGAAAGAATTCCCTCATTTCAATTTCTAACTTAGTTCCTCTTCAAGTAATATAAGAATCTTTGGGATGGGCCCACCCCACAATATTCAAAGTCCTCTTGTATTTATGTTATTTTTATTTTAATACTTTTATTTTGCTTTGTTTAGCTCTTGAATCAAAATATCTAGAAATTATAGTTTGATAACTTTATACTTGGTTAAGTAGGTATTTTTATGAGCTAACTTTCTTTTTAATTAATTTATACAATATATCAACATCGGGTATCACTCATGTTTTTTATCATTTCATTTTCAAGTCTCTTTCCGTTTCTTTTCATTCATTGTTACAATTTTTGTAATATCTAGTTTTACTATGCAGCTAAGATTATGAACAAAGAGGGTGAACAAAAATTGTTTTCATAGTGTTCAAGATTAGAATTAGATTTTTCTATGCTTTTACTAGCTAAATAAACTCATTTCCCGTCATTCCTACTCATTTATCTCAAATTAATTTGAATTTTAGCATTTTTCTAGCTTGTTAGTTTTCCTTGTATCAAAACAGGGAACCTTATAGAAGCCAACAAACAACCCATTTTTTTCATTCAGTTTTGAAATAAATACTTTATTTAGTTTCCTTATCATATTATAATATATCTAGGATTTTGAAGATGGATTTTGGAAGAGTAGAGATCTCTTGAATTTTCCCTTATATGTTTTTATTGTATGCTTTATCAGTGTTGTTTCTAGCTTCTGGAACATAAATTTCAGGTTTTCTTTCCAAGTCTTCTATTTTTCAATAAAACTTTGTTTCCCATTTCCTGCAATTAGCATAGGTGTTTTTCATTTCATTTCTACAATTTATTTATGCAATTGCACTTTCTTGTAGCATAATTAGCTTGGAAACTTGTGTTACACTAATTTTTGGTCATCTAACCATGTATAGTTAGATGGATCGAAATAAACCATGTAAGAACAATTTTACCAGAGTAAAATTGCTTTCAATAAGAAATAATTTAATAAACCACAGTTTATTAAGTTCTTTCTGGTCCAAATAGAAAACCCCGTGAGGAATAATTAAATAAATCCTTATTTATTCAATTTTCCTCCAGGAATAATTAATTAAACCTCTGTTTGATAATATTCCTGGGTATATTTAACCAGATTATTGAGAAATTATTAGATAAATCATTATTTAATTAATATTCATCATTAAATTTGACTAAATCATTTAGGAATAATAAAATAAATCATTATTTGTTAAATTATTCCTTGATCCCATCCTTGAAATGGTAAATAAATATTTTATTTTTTTATTGTTTCTAAATAAAGGGATTTTACCAATTTAAATTCACTTTACCTCCAACAAAATATAATAAAATAATGTAATATTCCTAAATTAGCATTGAACTAATTGGAATATTAAAATCTAATTTTTCTTCTTAGTTAGAAGAATAAGAGGGTAGGGAGACCAATAAATCTCCTTAGTAGGAATAAAACCACTCCAAATGTGAATGGAGGGCATCAAAAGAGCTGGATAAAGCTCCACTATGTGTGAACAAGGGAAGAAGCATGTGGGCTGGGTCAACTTTGACTAAATCAACAACGCTGGTATGGAAGTAATGGACATTCAATGAGGGACAATGCAGTTTTTGAGGGAGAGCCTTTGCATGGAAGTAGTGCCTTTAATGAGTGGGGCCAAGGGTGAGGAATATCACTAAGAATATAAGGAAAAGGATGGCAACCATTGTGATCATGATTTAGATTATTATTTGATGTGGTTTGTTAAGACTTTGAGCTCTCTTTAGCTGTTTAACTAAAGATTGCAGTGTTGTTTAGGAAAAGGGTGTTCCCGAGCAGGAAACCCACCTCTATCCTTGAGAAGCCTCTAAGGAAGAGTATTTGCACTACATTCCCACATTCTGGCATTTGGCCAAGCTTCATATTTCTTCTACAATTGTAATATTCCTAAATTAACATGCAGCTAATTGGAATATTAATTTTTCTCCTGACATCTAGTTAGATGAATAAATGGGTAAGGAAGCCCATAAATCTCCTTAGTAGGCATAAAAACCATTTTAATGTGAAAATGAATCATATTCATAGCTTGTTAAAGCACCCTCATGTGTGAACAGGGGCTAATGCATGTGGACAAGGTCAAGTTTGACCAAGTCAAAAGCACTAGTATGGAGGGAATTTATCATCAATAAAGACATCCCAGTGTGAATGTGGATCAATTTAGATAGTCAGAATAAAGCCACCTTGGGTGCAAAAGGAGAAAATTCATGGAGACTAAGTCAAGGTTGACCAAATCAAATAGCGTTGTAAATGAGAGAGTGGAGCTAGTGGAGACAACGTAATTTTGGAGGAGGAGTCTTTGCATGGAAGTAACCTCATAAATGGGTGGGACCTATGGTGAGGAATCTCATCAAGTATATAATGGAGGGTATGGAATCCATACGAGAGATAGAGAATATTTTTTTGTGTTTGAGTCTTATGACTTATTGAATGCTTTAGCTGTTTAGCTGGGTTTGTTTCACTGTTTAGTACAAGGGAATTCTCATGCGAGAATTCCACACTCTTTCTTGGAGGACTTGTTGAAGGAACCTGAGAGGAGTATTTTGGGCTTCATTTCCACCTTTCAGCATTGGGCCAAGAAGTCACCTACAGCCACAACGCAGTCTCTTGGATGAACTACGTTACTTTTCATGGTGTTGCAGTGAAGGGATCAATACCCTTGATTGTGAGCTAGTTTCCTTGTGGAGGGATCAACCTTTCACCTGGAAAGCTAGTAAGGAGGAGCTAAAATAATTCCTTTGTATTTTGAGACATATGTATGTAGAGCTTCAGTAAGACAACGTGATTCAGGCACATATCTGCAATATATACTTCTTGTATCTCATGCCCATCAAGAAACCCTTGCTGGGTTATCTTGGAATTATGTAAAAGAGACTAGATCTCAAATTTTAAGCTCTCTTGAGTAATATATCAGCAGATCCATTTGTCTCTCTATTTCTATAGTATAAACCCTCATTAAACTACGTGGTAACTTGCTTTAGAATTTTTGTGTTGCAGTGGTCATGGGGTTGCAGTGTTTTTGGGTTGTTCTGGGCTTGGGAGGCCTGTTTAACTAAGTTATAATGATTTGTTTTTTCTGATTTCCTTACATATTTGGTTGCTATAATGTATAAACTAATGGATCCATAGGATTTTATTGAATTTTATAGCATAATTTTCTGAAAAATGCATTTTTGGGGCCTATATTGTTGATTTTCCCATTTGGGAATATTACAGTGGTATCAGAGCTCTGATCTCAGCTCAACCTATGCACTTTAGCCATTATATCATATAAGGAGGCTTCTCATATGAATGATAATATCTCCAAAAGATATCAAAGTAAAATCTTATCAGCAGGAGGGAAGGAGCTCTCAAAACTTCTTCTTCAAACTCTGTAGTGTATTAGAAAAGACATCAAAGAGATGAGGAGGAAAGGACATGGAGATCCCTCAACAAGATTTGTGCATGAGGAAAGCTTCAGTTCCTCATATTATGGGTGTGAGCATTCAGCCACACCATTAGATTTACAATGCTCTACCAAACCTATGTTCATAGCAAGTGAGATAGAGGAAGGAGGTGTGCCAAAGAAGGAGACTCTTGGTGATTATTTGCAAGAGTATGAATCTCAATCTAAGAGATTCAAAGAAAACATAAACTTCCAAGAGTTTGAAAGATCAATGAGGATAAAATACTTAGCAACCATGATAGAAGAACAAGGTGCAAGAAACATGATAATGGTAGATATTTCCTATCTACTTTTGATGGGTTACCTAGATGTTCAGCTAGGGCTTGGGTGGAGGAGCTTGATACTTATTTGCAGCAGCACCAAGTCTTAGAAGATGAAGCCATTAGAGTAGCAACTCTGCATATTTAAGGTAAGGCCTATGCTTGGTGGTTACTTGAATCCTTTTCTTTAAAAAATTCAAATACATCTACTTATGTGAGGTTCACTAGGAGAGTAGTGGAAATGTTTGATGAAAAACATCCTACAACATCTTTGGTGGAGCTAGTCAAGCCAAAACAAAAAAAACCTTTGCATAGGTTGGAAGGATCTATAAACCCAACTCCACTTCAGATTTCTATTGAAGGGGATAAAAACTTGTATGATACCTTCTCAAGGGCAAGATCCCCATTGTATGAAGAGCTCTCTTCCCAAAAGGAAGACATGGAGATTCCTCCTTCAAGGGAAGATCATGATCTAGGGTCTCTCATTGTATGATGGGGTATTCTCAAATATTGAGGAGGAGGAAGAGCAAAGAGGAAGTAACAACGCTCTCAATTCATAAGAAGAACCATCACCACATGGAGATGGGCATGAAGCTATTGCTTCAAGTGGAGGAGATTTTGCATCTTTGCAAAGGGATCCCAAGGAGCATCAGGTGACAGTAGTGATGGGCAGTAACACCTTGATCCAAGGATGGGAATAAAAGGTGGATCAACATCAAAGGATGGAGAGCATGCACCCTTCTTTATTTCAAAGGGTTTATATATAGAAGAGGGAAATTGATTTATGCAGTGAAGGGAGGGACAAATAAGTCCACTCATCTATACAATCTACTTTAGGTTTTGATGTCTCCTTACATGGAGGCATTCCACTAGGGAGACCCCCTGATTGGAAGGTGAATAAAGAATTCTTTGAACATGGTACACCATTGACATATTTGGCTAGGGAAAGAGCCTTGGGAGGAGCTAGCACAGTGTTGAAAACCTTTAATGGGTTCCAAGGAAGGGTGAGCATTTTTCTAATATGGACATTGCTATCTCCCACACAAATATTTGCGTTGGAAGATGAATTCAAGAATTTGTGATGGCACAATCATGGTGTCAAGGGGATGCTCCATCTTCTTGGGGAAAAAAATTATGCCTCCACACATGAGGCAGGTTTTTGAATATGATAAGAGGTTATTAAAACTCTTGCTTACATTGGAAAAACTATGGAAGTTTTGGATGGAAGATACCTTCCAAAAGGAGGTTGACCTCCATGAACTTCAATCTTGTCTTGGGCAAGATCAGCTGCAAGGGAGGTAGCAAAAGTGGAGTAACAACACTCCAACATGTGGCTTTGGCATTAGGCATGTCAAAGAGGATACTAATGATGTGAAAAGTGCTTCATTTCAAATTTCCATAGCATCATCATTGTTGGGAAGCCTGGATCCATATTGGGAGTCCCAACTATTGGTTGAATATTCCAAGAACCTCTTCACATGTAAGGTTTTTGATGGGAAAGTGATTGATAGGATATATAGAGTGGTTGATGGAGTCATCTATTTCCATGATCAAATCTACTTAACTAAATACTCCAAGCTCAAGAAGGATATTCTACATGTAGCTTATGAGGCACTCTTTTCAGGACATGTAGATTCCATCGAGTCTTATCACACCATCATGAAGGAATTATATTGGGAGGATCTCAAAGAATATGTGCACCAACATATCAAGAGATATGTAACTTGTTTGATGTATGAGGAGGAGAACAACCACCTTTCAAGGTTGTTACAATCACTTTCCCTTTTGATGGAGAAATGGGAAGGATCATCTATGGACCTCTTCACCAACTTATCTGCAATACATGGTAAATGTTGTGTTTTGATGTTTATTTATCAACTAACAATGTATGTGCATTTCTTTACCATGCACTTGCAGCACATTACTCCACAAGAGGGCAAGCCTCTCTTTGGCTATCACAGTCCTATTGGAACTACATTCAATGAAGGGAATAACCACTTCATGGAGGTCTTTGGGAAAGACATGTTTTCTTTTGTTCATATTCAGCCAACACCTAATTTCCTCTACTATTTTCAAGCTTTTGAGAAGCTTATGGCAGCAAATAGGTGGTTGGAACTTATCCTATCATATTTTGAAACAGCAAGAAGAAGAACAATGTTGGAATCCCCTGAGAGGCTATTTTCACCATCCATGTTGTCATGTGACACTTAGTCCATATTTATGTTGGGACCCATATGATGATAATACTCTATTCACTAT
Source organism: Pinus albicaulis (assembly GCA_034641835.2). Taxonomy (NCBI): domain Eukaryota; kingdom Viridiplantae; phylum Streptophyta; class Pinopsida; order Pinales; family Pinaceae; genus Pinus; species Pinus albicaulis. The sequence goes on along the minus strand of CM076570.1, from coordinate 282,162,895 downwards.
ATGTGGGGTAAATTGGGCAAGAGGAGTTCCTAGAACCAAAGAGTGGGATCATGATATTCCAAATACCTTTTGGCTTCTTAATGACCATATTATTGTAGCCCAAGACCAGCAGTTCCATATCTATAATAAATGGAGAGAGAGACAGTGTGATTTGAATAACTTGATCTCTCCTTTACAGCCATGTAGCCCCTATAAATTGCAAGAGCAGGGGAGTGGTGATTGTTTCTATGAGCTACCAAGGATGGCTCACTTTGTTTGGATGATAGCATGGAGATTGAAATTTCTCATTGGGGTTAAGGTACCTAACATTTACCATCTCTCATGCCTTGAGGAGGCCAATGGAAAACATATAAATCTTTCCATATATCTCCCACTTATTCATGATGATATCTATCTGGTTTATCTACCAAAGGATAACTTGTATGTTTGGGAGGAGAAATATCCATTGGAGAGTTTTCAGTACCCTTACAGTTTCTTGAGGACAACCAACATTTGGGAGGGGAATATTGTAATATTCATAAATTAGCATGCAGTTAATTGGAATATTAATTTTCTCTTGACATCTAGTTAGATGAATAAATGGGTAAGGAGGCCCATAAATCTCCTTAGTAGGCATAAAAACCATTTTAATGTGAAAAGGGATCATATTCATAGCTGTATAAAGCAACCTCATGTGTGAATAGGGGCTAATGCATGTGGACAAGGTCAAGTTTGACCAAGTCAAAAGCACTAGTATGGAGGGAATGAATCATCAATAGAGACAACCCAGTGTGAATGTGGATCAGTTTAGATAGTCGGAATAAAGCAACCTTGGGTGTGAAAGGAGACAATGCGTGGAGACTATGTCAAGGTTGACCAAATCAAACATCGTTGTGAATGAGAGAGTGGAGCTAGTGGAGACAACGTAATTTTGGAGGAGGAGTCTTTGCATGGATGTAACCTCATAAATGGGTGGGACCCATGGTGAGGAAGCTCATCAAGTATATAATGGAGGGAATGGAAGCCATATGAGAGATATAGAATATCATTTTATGTCTGAGACTTATGACTTATTGCATGCTTCGGCTGTTTAGCTAGGTTTTCTGCACTGTTTAGTGCAAGGGGGTTCTCATGTGGGAATTCCACACTCTTTCTTGGAGGACTTGTCGAAGGAACCTGAGAGGAGTGTTTTGGGCTTCATTTCCACCTTCCAAAATTGGGCCAAGAAGTCACCTATAGCCACAACATAGTATCTTGGAGGAACTACGTTACTTTTCATGGTGTTGCAGTGGAAGAATCAAAACCCCTTATTGTGAGCTAGCTTCCTAGTGGAGGGATCAACCTTTCACCCGGAAAGCTAGTAAGGAGGAGCTAAAACCATTCCTTTATATTTCCATCCATATGTATGCAAAGCTTTAGTAAGACAACGTGATTCAACCACATATCTGCAGTATATACTTGTATCTCATGCCTATCAAGAAATCCTTGCCGGGTTATCTTGGAATTATGTAAAAGAGACTAGATCTCAGTTTTTCATCTCTTTTGAGTAATATATCAGCAGATCCATTTTTCTCTCTATTTTTGTAGTATAAACCCTCATTAAACTATTTTTTTACTTTCTTCATAGTTTTTGTGTTGCAGTGGTCATGGGGTTGCAGTGTTTTTGGGCTGTTCTGGGCTTGGGAGGCCTGTTTAGCTAAGTTATAATGATTTGTTTCTGATATCCTTACATATTTGGTTGCGATAATGTATAAAATAATGGATCCATGGGTTTTTATTGACTGCTATAGCAAAATTTTCTAAAAAAATCATTTTTGGTGCCTATATTGCTGATTTTCCCGTTTGGGAATATTACAACAATGCAGATTCTGTTTAGATATGTGCTGGGTTCTAGGGTGTAGTAGTGGAGGATTTCTTTGGGCCATTTGTGAGCTTGTATTCAGTGGAGGAAGCTTCCTTTCCATTAGGAGATTAGTAAATAAGGTCCATGTGCTTCATTTCATATTTTGGCATCAAGTCAAGGCAACATAATCCCCTACAACGCAGTTCCATTCCATGATTACATTATTTTAGTAAAATGTTGTAGGGGCAAGTTTAGGGATCCATTTGGAGTGTTTAATTTCCATTGAAGAGATCAACCCTTCATTGAGAGAGTCTATTGGAGGAGTGTCATTCATATCTACATCAGTTTCAGCCACCTCCTCTTTGTGCTTCAGTTGCAGTGATTCTTCAGCCCTAGGGCTTTAGTTTCACCCTTTTTATTTGGTCTATTTCCAGAAAGCCTTCCTGGGTTATCTACGAAATGTGTATGGGAGTGTAGATCTCCAATTTTGGCCTTGTATGAGCATTGTGTTATCAGATCCATTCATTTACATTTTGCAACTACAATATTAGCCATTAAAATTGTGTTGTACTTGCTTCATTATTTTGTGTAGTAGCTGCATCTCATGTATTGGTGCTTTTGGTTGATGGAGGCTTCTCTCGCCTAGATTGAGGGGTTTTTTCTCCAATATTTTGTATAAATTTATTGTTGTTATGCTTCATAACATGGATCTATCATTTGGCTCATATGTAATGTGTTAATACTTACTGCTATTTCCATTATTGTGAGCCATATTGCTACTTTTCCCATTTGGAAATACTACAGTGGTATCAGAGCATAATCTTGCCTCAGCCTGTGAAGACATTGCATCTATGTTAGCAAAAGAAGAAGAAGCTTCTCACAGAAAGGAGAAGAATCATAGAAGAGACAAAGGCAAGTCTCCATTATTTGGAGAAATGGAGGGAAAGATTTTTTCAGAACTTATTCTCCAAGCTATGGATGAGCTTAATAGAGAAATCAAGGGAATGACGAGGGAAAGACTTGAAGATCCCTCAAGAAGATTTTCACAAGAAGTAAACTCCAGTTCTTCATATTGTGGGTGTGAGAATTCAACGACACAATCATATCTACAACACTCCACCATGCCTATTTTCATAGTAAGAGAGATGGAGGAAGGAGATGTACAAAAGGAGGAAACTCTTGGTGACTATCTTCAAGAGTATGAATCCCAATCTCAGAGATTCAGAGATCATCTAAAATTCCAAGGGTTTATCAATATCAAGGAGAATGGAAGACCTAGAAATCATAATAGAAGCAAGAGGTGAAAGCAGCATGATTTGGGTAGATTCTTTCTATCTAATTTTAATGGGTCACCTAGATGCACAGCTAGGGCTTGGGTGAAGGAGCTAGACACATATTTGCAGCAGCACCAAGTTTCAGAAGATGAATCCATTAGATTAGTAGTGTTGCATCTCTTCCTAGAATCATGTAAATGTATCTACTTATGTAAAGTTCACCAGGAGGTTAGTGAAAATATTTGATGCAAAACATCATGAAACATCCTTCGTTGAGCTAGCCAAGCCTAAACAAACAAAACCTTTGCATGAGTTGGAAGGATCTATAAACCTAAATCCATTTCAAAATACTATTGAGGGGGTTAAAAACTTGCAGAATACCTTGCTAAAGGCAAGATCCCCACTTCAGAAAGAGATTTCTTCTCAAAAGGAAGACATGGAGATCTCTTTTTCAAAAGAGGATCAAGATAAAGAACCTATTAATGATGATGAGGTAGCCTCCATTCATGATGAAGGATAAGAGAAGGCAGGAGGTAACAACGTTGTCACATCAGGAGTAGATATATCACCTCAGGGAGAGGAATATGGAGTAATTGCTCCAATACGAGGAACTATTTCATCCTTGAAAGAAGTTCCAAAGGATCTCATATGTGGAGAGCAAGGCACAACCCATGAGCATCATGTTCCATTGATGACAAATTGTGAGACCTTACAAATGAAAGATGAAGATAGGGGATGTCCAACATCATATGATTAGGAGCACACACCCCTATCTATTTTAGAATGATGATGCACAAAAGAGGGAGACTTATTTGTGCAATGAGAGCAAGGACAAAGCAGTCCACTCATATATGTAGTCTAATCTTGACACTAATGTCTCATTACATGGAGGCATTCCACCTGGGGGACCACCAGATCATGAGATGATGGGAAATGATTCACATCTGATTGCACCACTCATTGATCCCGGAGGGGTGAGGACATCGAGAGGACTTGAAATAGCGCAAAGAGTCTATGGTAGGCTCAAGGAGGAGGGATACATTCTCCCAATATCAGTATTACCCACTCTCACCAAACATATTGTGCTGAGAAAATATGTTTCATGGATGGATGGCACCATCATGGTGCAAGGAGACCACTCCATGGATTTGGAGAATCAGAATACACTTCCACATTGGAAGTAATCTTCCATATTTGGTAGAGATTGGTGGGCACACATTTTTACATTGGCCAAACTCATAATTTTTTTGATGGGAGATAGCTTCTCAAGGAAGGCTAGCCTCCAAAAACTTCCACCTTCACTAGAGCATGAGCAGCTGCATGAGGAGCAGCAGAGGAAATATTGCAGCATCTCAGTGTATGAATTTGGCATGGGAGATGTCAAAGAAGAGAGCAAAAACATGACAGGTGCTTCACAGGATAGATTAGCAGCACTGCCATTATTTAGTATTGGCCCATATTAGAGATCCCAACTATTAGTGGAATACTCCAAGGATCTCTTTTCATGCATAATGCTTGGGGGCCAGTTGTCAGATGGGAGATATACAGTGGTAGATGGGGTCATCTATTTTCAGAGTAGATTCTTCTTGACTAGAGCCTCTAAGCTCAAGGAGAAGCTACTAGATGCAACATATGAGGGTTTTCTCTCCAAACCCACTAGTTTTATAAGATAATATCGTACTATCCTAGAGGGATTCATTTGGGAAGGCTTCAAAGAGGAGATGCATAGATTGTTTGGAGGATGAGGAGATACATAAATATTTGGTAGAGTTATCACATCCACTTCCTTTCTCATTGCGAGTGAGAGGAGGCCCATCTATGAGCCACCTTACTAGATTGAACCAAGTACATGGTAAAGATTGTATTTTTGTATATCATGATTATTTTACTATGTATTTTCATTTCCTTACCATTCATGTGCAGGGCATTGCTCCAAGAGAGGGCACTCTTTCTTCTAGACTTCGTGGTTTACTTGAGGCCATAACTAGCATTGATTATGGCCACTCCCTAGAAGCACTTGGGGAGATGATATCTTATGCAGGGTATGCTCAATTTGAACCATACACCATACACCTTCTGTAATATCCCAAAATGGGATCTGCTAGCAAGGCATGACTGGAAAATGCATTTTCCAGGAATGGTTGCTATAGAATTTGAAACCAGGACCTATATCCCTTAGAACAATGTGTCTAAGGCCTAAATCCAATATTAGGCTCCAAATAAATCCCTCTAGGTGGGTTAAACATGTCTCCCACCCCTAGTTACCTTGTAAAAGTGACCAATGAAGGGACTGCACCAAATGTAAGAACATGAGATAGGGCAACAACGTTATTTTAATGAGCCTGGATATATGAAGATACAAATAGAAAACAAGTGATGTTATAGCAGTAAAAAGAGTACAATGTCTTGAGGAAACAATCACTCAAGCAAGGCAATGCAAGCCTCAACAATACATGTACAAGGAAATGAAGATCTCAACCCCTAGAAACAACAATACAAAATCCTTGGAAGGATTGGCTGAAATATACACAAAATGGAAAATCTGTTGAAATGCCAGAGTTGCTGGGCAGCAGCTGCAACTCTAGAACTGGAAATGAATGGAGAAGGCTAAATATGTTTCATATAATGAATAGATCTCCTCCAATGGATCCTCCAGGTGAAATTTTGGTCCTAACACTGAAGATTTGACCCTCCAAACCAATATTACAACCCTCACTGCAGATACTTAATGAAAATGATGTAGTCAATGAGAGGGACTTCACTATAGGTGACGAAAAATGGTTGGCATGATACCAAAGATGATAGGAATCAGCTCAAATTATCCCTCATTTATCCTCCAAAGGCAAGGAGTCTCCATCCCCTGAAAAATAGCTCTGAAAGTGGTGTTGTAGAACCTCCACTGCAACACCTTGCAACACAACGTTATACTTGAGCAGAAATAACACTGTAGCTAGAGTAAGTGCTTGGCCCCAAGCCTGGATTTGGAGAAAATGAAGAGAAACTCTTTCAAGAAGCCTCTATTGTAAGGAGAAGGAATTCCTAAACGGGAATGCCTTGCGCTAAGCAGCACTGCAACTCTGTTGAACAGTAGGAGAATGCACAAAGTCTAAACAAACCAAGAGATCAATAATATTCAACATGAGAAACAATGGCTGCCTTGCCCCCCTTTTAAAAAATTGAGATCCCTCTCACCATGGGTCCCACTCATTAGGGTTTCCTTCACCAAAGAAAACTCTTCCCATTCATACTATGTTGTTTCTCTAAGTGTTCTCCACCTCCTATCCCAGCGATGTTGACTTGGTCAAACTTGACCTTGTCCACTTGCAAATGATCCTGTTCACACATGAGGGTGTGAAATCCAGCTCCAATAATGATCCCCTTTCATACTATGAGGGGTTTTATTCATTTTTTAATAATCATGGGCTTCCTTACCCAATTATTTAGCTGCTAGGTGATAAAAACAAAACTTTAATATTCCATTTAGCTGGGTGCTAAAATGGGAATATTACATTCCTCCCCTCCCAATTGTTGCTTGTCCTCAAGAAACTGCAAGGATAGAATTGGAAAGTCTCGACCCAAGGCATGGAGTTTGAAATGTGTTGAGGAATATCTTCCCCATGTGGATCCTCCATCCCGCAAGCAATCATCCATACAAAATGAGTTACCTCCCAACATGGCAACTCCTGAAAATCTCCTTCCACCTCAAGCTCTGGAAATGAAGGTGGGATAAAAATATGAATATGGTAAGCATCATGGCCTACCCCATGCTGTACTCTCCTCCACTCATGATAAGTTTAGAGAAAATTTTGATCCTGGGCTGCAAAATAGTTGCCCTCAAGTGGCAAGATGAAGACTAGATCCCCAAAGATCTTTCCTCCAACGTTGTGAATGAAGCTGGCCCAAATCAATCCATATGTGATGGATAGTAAATCATCACCATATGGCATCCCATCAATCACATGGCCCACCTCAAAAAAATAAAACAAGTGTTTGGTTGTGGTGTCCATATCTCCTCTCATGCTCCCCTAGAACATGCAATGCAAAAAGTGTGGGAATCCTCTTTCCCAAGGGACACATCCAACTCCTGTGTCTCTCTCCCAATCATGCTCCAAATAAAAATCAGATCCATATCAGCAAGTGAATTCATGATCAACAATAAAATGAGGAGAATGCTAAAGGTTTCATGTGATGCAAGAAGTTACCAACAGTTTTCCCAATAGTGATAGCGCAGTTTTCCAAACTACTACTTCAGAAAATCACATGGCAAGTTGTTTTATGTTACATGGATAATTGTGTATGTCATGATATCTACTGATAAGTAGAAAATGGCTAGGTACATCAACTAACCATACATGAAAGAAAACACTTTCCCAAGGCCATATAAAATATGGTTGTCTCCATCATACAAATTGGCCCAATGTTGACCATGGAGCTCAATGAAAAGCTTGCCCTCTTGTGGATCAATGCACTGAATATGAATGGTAAGAGTATCCAAATATTGTATTAAATAATCCATGGATGAAAAAAAAAAAAATATTCTCACCATATGTTGAGAGTAAGATGATGCATGTGTATATGAATGATTCCTCGATAGTGGTATGGCACATTCCCAGGAAGAGATATGAACCATATGCTGCAAAAATATCACCCTCCTCATACATGGAAATCCAGGTCAGGAAGATCATAGCAAGTGAGGTCATATCAAAGTAATAGATGTTTCCATCCACTACTCCATCATTCTTACCTCCCCTTTTTCCACCAAGTGCATCAAGAGTGAGGTGATCCTGGGGATACTCCATCAATAACCCCAAGCTCTCAAGTGACAGTGTTGTTGGCCCATGAAAATAAGCTCCAGCCAACTCATAGCTCCATCCTTTGACATGATCCTTGTTAAATACATCCCCCATAATGCTGCTACACATAAGAAGTCCCTCCCAAGGTGGAATTACCTCTTGATCATCTATGGCCAAGGAGATAATGTCATCTCCTCCTCTTGCAACATTATGCAAAGTGTGAGAGAAAATCTACTCTTGCTCTCCCAAGAACAAGCAAAGCAACAAAATATCTTGTTCCCTCCCCATACTTCCATCATACAATTCATGTGATGAAAACATAATGAATGATATGAATATCATACCAACACCATGCATCCATACTCTCTGTTGTTCAAAGATGCAATTATCCTGCCACATACCCTTAGAAAGAGGATGATGACCAAACTCTTTTAAGAGTAACCAACACAGCCAAGCCTCCTGCTGCCCAATATCATAAATTTGAAAGTAGCTCACTAGCTTCTTGCTTTCCATACACATCCACTCAACCTATTGTGAATGTCTCCTTCCATCCTTCACCTTGGCACCCCTCCCATGAGAGCTACCATCCTCCCAAATCAGATTCTTGTCTTTGCACTTCATGGGATTTTGAAATGAAATCTTCTCAAGGATCAATTTGATCCCATAAGGACCCAAATAGGTGGTAGGAAAAAACCTCCCATCATGATGTGTGTGGCTCAAGGAATTTCCAACACAAGCATGAGAGATGTTATCCATCCTAAGATGTCCTCCATATTCTATTTGCTCCTCCTTGAATCCATGAAGATTCAAGTGTGAGAAAGGAAGAAAATCCTTGCACTCCATGATGTGTTGAAGTGCACCTCTAATGAAATCTCTCCATGAGATCTCCTCCTCAACAAGAGTCCTCCAAAAACAATGAGGTCTTGGATTTGCTGAAAGTATAAGTTTCTCTTTGAGCTGAGAGGAGCTCATTGAGAAAGGGTCATCTAGAAAGGAGAAATATTTTCTCACTTCAAGATGTCTACTATCTTCCATCTTCCCCTCCAAGTCTTCAAACCCCAACCTCAAGTGTGATATGCAATCCAACAATGGCTCATAAGGATGATGGTTTATTTCCTCCTCAAAAATTTCCATGTTGCACAGCGCAGTGCAATCTTGCTTCTCTAGTTTAGCAGTATATGATGATTCTTGGTCATTTAAATATGAAACCCCAAAAAAAATATTTTCTGAAATAGAAAGTGGAACTTCATTCATACCTTTATGGAACTTCGGATATTCTTTCATGGCTGCAATAGTTCTTTCTTCCAATGAAATGTCTGCCCCATTTGCAGATGTAGAAGACTGCTCTTCCAAGGTTGTGACAGTGCTGGTACATGTCTCCTCCCATGGTGGTGTGGGCCTTCTCTCCTTTGATATCTCTTCATCAAAGGTTCTAATAAAATCTTGAGTGAACTTTGCAAAAGTATTCATCCTTACATGGCTCAAGTGATTAAGCCACCAAACATTGGCTTCACCCTCCAAGTGCAGCACTGCAACTTCTACTGCCTCCCTCTCTACCACTAGATGTAGCAGGAAGAATGCCTCAAGCTTTCTTACCCAAGCTCTTGTTGTAGTTGACCCATCAAATGTAGACAATAGGAATCTATTTCCTTTGAACTCTCTTTTGCTGCATGGTCTCTTCTCTTCCTTCCACTAGATGAATTGTGGAAAAGCTAGAGTCTCCGTGAAGGCTCTAGGTTGAGATTCGAACTCAACAAGGTAATTACTTAGAATATGATGATCCAAGTATCCTTGATGCTTGTCTTCTTCTCCTTTATGAGAATGGGAAGTGCACGGTCCTTCCTCTTCTTTTTTCTCTTCCTCTTTGGAGAGGCTCTTCTTATTTCTGAATACTGGTGAGAGTAATCTCATCTTCTTCATCATTCTGATCTTCTTTTGTATTCTTGGGATGATACTCATAGGCTGAGCCAAGAAATATGTTTCGATACCACTGTAACATCCCAAAATGGGATCTGCTAGCAAGGCATGACTGGATAACACATTTTCTAGGAATGGCTACTACAAGATTTGAAACCAGGATCCAAGAGGAGGCTCCAAAGAAATCCCTCTAGGTGGGTTAAACAAGTCTCCCACCCCTAGTTACCTTGTAAAAGTGCCCAATGAAGGGACTGCAGCAAATGTAAGCACATGAGCCACAACATTATTTTAATGAGCCTGGATATATGAAGATACAAATAGCCAACAAGTGATGTTATAGCAGTAAAAAGAGTACAATGTCTTGAGGAAACAATCACTCAAGCAAGGCAATGCAAGCCTCAACAATACATGTACAAGGTAATGAAGAATCACTGCTACATATGTAAAACCCAGGCTATGACTGCGCATTCTATAGAGAATGACTACTGCAAAATGGTGTCAATAAAAAATTATGACAATATACATCTCAAATAAAATATGGGGAGGAAGATCTCAATCCCTGGAAACAACAATACAGAATCCTTGGAAGGATTGGCTGAAATATACACAAAATGGAAAATCTGTTGAAATGCTGGAGTTGTTGGGTAGCAGTTGCAACTCAAGAACTGGAAATGAATGGAGAAGGCTAAAGATGATACATATGATGAATATATCTCCTCCAATGGATCCTCCAATGGATCCTCCAGGTGAAAGGTTGATCGTAACACTGACGATCTGACCCTCCAAACCAATACTACAACCCTCACTGCAGATACTCAATGAAAATAACGCAGTCAATGAGAGGGACTACACTGTAGGTGATGAAAAATGGTTGGCCTGATGCAAAATATGATGGGAATCAGCTCAAATTCTCCCTCACTGATCCTCCAAAGGCAAGGAGTCTCCCTTCCCTGAAAAATAGCTCCGGAAGTGGTGTTGTAGAACCTCCACTGCAACACCCTACAACACAACGTTATACTTGAGCAGAAATAACACTGTAGTTGGAGGAAGTACTTGGCCCCAAGCCTGGATGTGGAGAAAATTAAGAGAAATGCCTTCAAGAGGCCTCTCTTGGAAGGAGAAGTAATTCCTAAATAGGAATGCCTTGTGCTAAGCAACACTGCAACTCTTCTGAACAGTAGGAGAATGCACAAAGTCTAAACAGACCAAGAGATCAATAATATTCAACATGAGAAAAAATTGTTGCCTTGCCCTCCTTTTAAACAAGTGAGATCTCTCTCACCATGGATCCCACTCATTAGGGTTTCCTTCACCAAATAAATCTCTTCCCATTCATTCTGTGTTGTTTCTATAAGTGTTCTCCACCTCCTATCCCGGCATTGTTGACTTGGTCAAACTTGACCTTGTCCACTTGAAAACGATCCTGTTCACACATGAGGGTGTGAAATCCAGCCCCAATAATGATCCCATTTTATACTATGAGGGATTTTATTCATTTTTTAATAATCATGGGCTTCCTTACCCAATTATTTAGCTGCTAGGTGATAAAAACAAAACTTTAATATTCCATTTATCTGGGTGCTAAAATGGGAATATAACACCTTCTCCAAGCTTGCGAGGAGATTGGGGCAGCAAACAAGTGGTTGGGAAACCACTCAACATGCCATATTATGATGCATTTAGGAGTAAAAATATGTTTTTTTTCACTTGAGGGACCATTTTCCTTCTCCATTACTACACATGGAAGCTAGCATGAATTTGATTATGATCTCGTATGTTGATGATATTCTTATTATTGTTGGGGACATGATTAGAGGGATGGCACATTGGTTGGATGTTTCCATTGGGAATGAAACTTCCCACACTTATTCATGCTTTAAGGGGATCATGGAACATTATATGGATGCTACATTATATCACTTGTTTCCTTATGAAGGGAGACATATGATTGACTTAGGTCGTTGGGAGGAGCCTCTCATAGGGGAGGAGTTTTTCTATGAATTACCATTCCGGGGGGTCATTCATTTTATATGGATGATAGCTTGGGGGATGGAGCTCCACATGGGGATGAACATTCCCTAAATTTTCCAGATCTATCCTTGCATTTTCTTAAGGACAAGCAACATTTGGGACAGGAGGATTGTAATATTCCTAAATTAGCATGCAACTAATTGGAATATAAAAATATAATTTTTCTTCTTAGTTAGAAGAATAAGAGGGTAGGGAGACCCATAAATCTCCTTAGTAGGAATAAAAACACTCCAAATGTGAATGGAGGGCATCAAAAGAGTTGGATAAATCTCCCCTATGTGTGAACAAGGGAACAATCATGTGGAATGGGTCAACTTTGACCAAATCAACATTTCTGGTATGGAAGTAGTGGACATTCAATGAGGGACAACGCAGTTTTGGAGGGTGATCCTTTGCATGGAAGTAGTGCCTTTAATGAGTGAGGCCAAGGGTGAGGAAGCTCACCAAGAATATAAGGAAGAGGATGGCACCAATTTTTATCATGATTTAGATTATTATTTGATGTGGTCTGTTAAGACTTTGAACTCTCTTCAATTGTTTAACTAAAGATTGCAGTGTTGTTTAGCACAAGGGTGTTCCCGAGCGGGAATCCCACCTCTATCCTTGAGAAACCTATAAGGAAGAGTATTTTCACTACATTCCCACATTTCATAATTTTCCCAAGATTCAGCTTTGTTCTACAGCATAGATTCTGTTTAGATATGTGCTAAGTTGCAGGCTGCAGTAGTGGAGGATTTCTTTGGGCCATTTCTGAGCTTGTCTTCAGTGGAGGAAGCTTCCTTTCCATTGCAAGATCAGTAAATAAGGTCCCTGTTCTTCATTTCATATTTTGGAATCAGGCCAAGGTAGCATCATCCCCTACAATGTAGTTCCAGTCCACGACTACGTTATTTTAGTAAGTTCGTAATATTCCAAAATTTGCTTGCAAAAAATTGGAATATTAAACTTTGTTGATTTAACTTAGGAGATTAATAATTGGGTAAGGAGGCCCATGCATAATAAAAACATGAATAAAATCCCTCATAGTGTGAAAGGGGATCATCATTGGAGCTATATTTCACACCCTCAAGTGTGAAAGAGGACATTTGCATGGAGGCAAGGTCAAGTTTGACCAAGTCAACATCGTTGGGATAGGAGGTGGAGAACACTTTGATAGACAATGAAGTATGAATGGGAAGAGGGTTATTTGGTGAGGAAACCCTAATGAGTGGGACCCATGTATAGAGGGCTTTCACTTGTTTAAAAGGAGGGCAAGGCAGCCATTTTTATTCATGTTATGGATTATTAATTTCATTGTCTGTTTAGACTCTATGCATTCTCCTGTTGTTTAGCAGAGTTGCAGTGCTACTTAGCACAAGGAATTCTTGTTTAGGAATTCCTTCTCCTTTCAAGAGAGGCCTCTTGAAGGATATTTCTCTTCATTTCTCCACATTCAGGCTTTAGGCCAAGCATCCTCCTTCAGCTACAGCGTAGTTTCTGTTTAGAGCTGAGTTGTGTTGCAGGGTGTTGCAGTGGAGGTTACTGAACACCACTTCCTGAGCTTATTTTTCTAAGGAGTAAGTCTTTGTTCCTTTTGAGGATCAGTGAGGGATAATTTGAGCTGATTCCCATCATCTTTGGCATCAGGCCAACCATTTCCATGATCTACAATGCAGTCCCTCTCTTAGACTGCATTATTTTCAGTTTGTATCTGCAGTGAGGGTTGCAGTGTTTGTTTGGAAAGAGAGATCTTCAGTGTTAGGATCATATTTTCACTTAGAAGATCCATTGGAGGAGGTATATTCAGCTTCTGTATCATCTACAGCCATCTCCATCCAGTTCTTGAGTTGCAGCTACTACTCAACCTTGCTACTCTGGCATTTTTTCCATTTTGTATATTTCAGCCAATCCTTCTAGGATTGACTTGATATTGTTTTTCAGGGGTTAGATATTTTCTCCCCACATTATTTGAGCCATACATTTCCATATCTATGTATTGATATTATTTCTGTAGCAGTTCCTCCTATAAATTGTGCAGTCATAGCCTTGGGCTTTCTATATGTAGCAGTGTTTTCATTTTCTTGTAAATGTTCTATTAAGGCTTGAGTGATCATTACCTCAAGGATTTGTATACAATTGCTACTATAAGATCAATTTCATGGCTATTTGGATCTTCTCATGATTTGTGTATTGATATAACGCTACTACTCCAATATGTGTTTTACATTGCTGCATCTCCAACTCTAGAATATCTTAAGATATTCTTATTTTTGTATAAATCCCCTCTTTTGGGATATTACAGTGGTATCAGAGCATCATCTTGTCTCAGCCTGTGAGTTTCAGCCAAAGAAGATAGAAGAAGATCACAATGTTGGAAAGGATGAGTTTTGTCTCATCATTCTTCAAATCTATGAAGAACCTCCCCAAGGAGGATAAGTAAAAATAAGAGGAAGGACCATGCACTTCTTATTCTCACCGAGAAGAAGAAAATAAGAATGAGAGATACTTGGATCATTTGATTCTAAGTAAGTACCTTGTTGAGTACAAATATCATCCTAAAGCCTTCAAAGAGAATCTAGCTCTTCCACAGTTCATTCAGTTAAAGGAAGAGAGGAGGTCCTGCAACAAAAGAGGAATCAAAGGTAATAGGTTTCTATTGCCGACATATGATGGATCATATAAAGCAAGATCTTGGGCAAGGAAACTTAAGGCATTCTTCCTACTACATCCAGTGGTAGAGAGGGAGGCAGTAGAAGTTGTGGTGTTGCACTTGGAGGGTGAAGCCAATGTTTGGTGGTTCAGCCACGTGAGCCATGCAAGGGTGAATACTTTTGTAGAGCTCAGTGACTCAAAGGTTGATTAGAACCTTTGATAAAGAAATATCGGAGGAGAAAAATCCCACACCACCATGGGGGAAGACTTGTACCCGTGTTGTCACAGCGTTGGAAGAATAACGTTCTACATCTACAAATGGGGCAGCCATTACATTGGGGGAAAGAACTCTTGCAACCATACAAGGAGATCCCAAGTTCCATCAAGGTATGAATGAAGTTCCACTTTCTACTATTTCAGCAAATCTTTTAGAGAATTGTGGAAATTCATATTTAAATGTCCAAGAATCAACATAAATTGCTAATATAGAGCAGCAAGATTTCACTGCACTGTGCAACATTTGAAACAGTCAAGGGAGAAATAAACCATCATCCTCATGAGCCATTTGTGGATTGCATATCACACTGGAGATTGGGGTTTGAAGACTTGATGATAGATAGTAAACATCTTGAGATGAGAAAAACTTTCTCCTTTCTAGATGACACTTTCTCAATGAGCACCTCTCAACTCAAAGAGAGACTTCAACTTTCAGCAGATCTAAGACCTCATTGGTTTTGGAGGACTATTGATGAGAGGGAGATCTCATGGAGAGATTTCATGGGAGGTGCACTTCAACACATCATGGAGTGCAAAGTTCTTCAATAGTTGGAGGAGGTTCTTCCCTCCTTACACCTAGATCTTTACGGATTCAAGGGGGAGCAGATAGACGATGGAGGACATCTTAGGATGGATAACATCTCTCATGTTTGTGTTGGACACTTCTTGAGCCCTACACATCATGATGGGAGGGTTTTACTACCACCTAATTGGATCCTTATGAGATCAACTTGGTCATTGAGGAGACTGCATTTCAATACCCCATGAAATGCAAAGACAAAAAAACTGAGTTGGGAGGATGGTAGTCTTCTTTGGAAGGGTACCAAGATGGATCATGATGAGAGGCACCCACATTTGGATGAATGGGTGTGGATGGAGAGCAAGAAGCTGGAAAGCTACTTGCAAATCTATGATACTGGGCAGCAGGAGGCTTGGCTGTGTTGGCTTCTCTTGAAAGAGTTTGGTCATCATCCTCTTTCTAAGGGTATGAGGAGGTAGAAAAAACTTTTGTTGCTTTGGTTTTTCTTGGGATAGCAAGGGCAGATTTGCTCTCACACTTTTCATGATGTTGCAGGAGTAGGAGATGGCACTATCATGGTGCAAAGGGGCTTCTCCTTAGCCTTGAATGATCTGGAAGTGCTTCCACTTTGGAAGAAACTTCTTGTATGTAGCAGCATTATGGGAGATGTCTTTGAAAATAAAAATGTCAAATAATGGATCACATTTCAAAGAATGGAGCTATGTACTGACAGAAGCCTATTTGTATAGGCCAACAATGCTATCACGGAGCTTGGACTTATTGATGGAGTGTCCCTAGGATCACTTCACTTTTGATGCACTTGATGGACAAGGAGGAGATGAGAGAGATGGAGTCGTGGATGGAAACATCTATTACATTGATATGGTCTTCTTAACTTGGATTTACAAGCATAAGAAGGGTGATATTCCAGCAGCATATGATTCATTCCTCTTCATGGGAGGTTTATTTATGGATCCCACCATCATCTTACTTTCAGTACATAGTGAGAATATTTATTTTTAATTTATTGATTGTCTAAAACAGTATTTTCATACTCTTTACATTTCTATTCAGTGCATTGCTCCACAAGAAGGCAAGATTTTCATTGAGCTCCATGGTCAACATTGGGCCAAATTGTATGATGGAGACGACCATATCTTATATGGCCTTGGGAAACTGCTTTCTTTAATGTATGTTAAATTGATGTACCTATCCATTTGATATTTATTAGTATATGTCATGACATACATAATTATCCATGTAACAAAAAACAACTTTCCATGTAATTTTATGAAGCAGCAGTTTGGGAAATTGCGTTGTCACTATTGGGAAAACTGTTGGTACCTGCTTGCACCACATGAAACCTTCAACATTTTCCTTATTTTTATGTTGATCATGATTTAACTTGCTGATATTTATCTTATTTGTATGGGAAGCATGATTGGGAGAGAGACACATGAGTTGGATGTGTCCTTCGGGGAACAAGATTCCTACACTTTTTGCATTGCATGTTCTAATGGGAGCATGAGAGGAGATATGGCCACCACAGCCAAAAACTTGTTTCCTTTTTTAGAGGTGGGACATGTGATTGATGGGATTCCATATGGTGATGATTTCATATCTATCACATATGGGATGATTTGGGCCATCTTGATTCACAGTGTTGGAGAGGAGATCTTTGGAGATCTAGTCTTCATCTTGCCACTTGAGGGCAATTGTTTTGCAGCCCAAGATCAACATCCGTTCTAAACTTATCATAAATGGAGAAGAGGAAAACGTGAGGTAGGCTCCTATGTCTACATTGTTCAGATTTTCAGTCCACCTACATTGCATGAGCTGAAGGTGGAGGAGCATCTTCAGGAGTTGCCATGTTGGGAGGTGACTCATTTTGTATGGATGATTTCTTGCGGATGGATGATCCACTTGGGGGAATATTTTTTCCCAATAATTTTCAGTATCCATGCCTTGGGAGGAAAATTCTCAATTCTATCCTTGCATTTGCTTGAGGACAAGCAACATTTGGGAGGGGAGGACTGTAATATTCCAAAATGTGCATGCAGCAAATTGGAATATTAAATTTTGCTGATTTCACTTAGGAGATGAATAATTGGGTAAGGAGGCCCATGCATAATAAAAAATGAATAAAATCCCTCATAGTATGAAAGGGGATCATCATTGGAGCTGGATTTCACACCCTCAAGTGTGAAAGAGGACATTTGCATGGAGGCAAGGTCAAGTTTGACCAAGTCAACAGCGCTGGGATAGGAGGTGGAGAACACTTTGATAGACAACGCAGTATGAATGGGAAGAGTGTTATTTGGTGGAGGAAACACTAATGAGTGGGACCCATGGAGAGAGGGCTTTCACTTGTTTAAAAGTAGGGCAAGGCAGCCATTTTTATTCATGTTATGGATTATTGATTTCATTGTCTGTTTAGACTCTGTGCATTCTCCTGCTGTTTAGCAGAGTTGCAATGTTGCTTAGCACAAGGAATTCCTGTTTAGGAATTCCTTTTCATTTCAAGAGAGGCATTTTGAAGGAGCTTGCTCTTCATTTCTCCACATTCAGGCTTTAGGCCAAGCATCCTCCTTCAGCTAAAGCGCAGTTTCTGTTTAGAGCTTAGTTGTGTTGCAGGGTGTTGTAGTGGAGGTCACTGAACACCACTTCCTGTGCTTATTTTTCAAAGGAGGAAGTATTATTTCCTTTGGAGGATCAGTGAGGGAGAATTTGAGCTGATTCCCAACATCTTTTGAATCAGGCCAACCATTTCCATGATCTATAGCACAATCCCTCTCTTAGACTGTGTTATTTTTAGTGTGTATCTGCAGTGAGGGTTGTAGTGTTTGTTTGGAGCAAGAGATCTTCAGTGTTAGGATCAGCCTTTCACTTGGAAGATCCATTGGAGGAGGTATATTCAGCTTGTGTATCATATACAGCCATCTCCATCCAGTTATTGAGTTGCAGCTACTATTCAACCCTGCTACTCCGACATTTTTTCCATTTTTTATATTTCAGCCAATCCTTCTAGGATTGACTTGATATTGTTTCTCAGGGGTTACAGCTTTGCTCCCCACATTATTTGAGCCATACATTGCCATATATATGTATTGATATTATTTCTGTAGCAGTGCCTCCTATAAACTGCGCAGTCATAGCCTTGGGCTTTCTATATGTAGAAGTGATCTTCATTTCCTTCTTCATGTTCTATTGAGGCTTGCATTGCCTGGTTTGAGTGATCATTACCTCAAGGATTTGTATACAATTGCTGCTATAAGATCAATTTCATGGCTATTTGGATCTTATCATGATTTTTGTATTGATATAATGTTGCTACTCCAATATTTGTTTTACATTGCTGCATCTCCAACTCTAGAATATCTTAAGATATTCTTATTGTTGTAGAAATCCCCTATTTTGGGATATTACAAAGTTTTTGTAGGGGTAAGTTCAAGGCTCCATTTGGAGTGTTTAATTTCTGTTGAAGGGATCAACCCTTCATTGAGAGAGTCTATTAGAGGAGTGCCATTCAGATCTACATCAGTTTCAGCCACTTCCTCTTTGTGCTTCAGTTGCAGTGATTCTTCAGCCCTAGGGCTTTAGTTTCACCATTTGTATTTGGTGTATTTCTAGAAACCTTTCCTCAGTTATATAGGAAATGTGTATGGGAGCATAGATCTCCATTTTTGGCCTTGTATGAGCATTGTATTATCAGATCCATTCATTTACATTTTCCAACTGCAGTATTAGCCATTAAAACTGTGTTGTACTTGCTTCATTATTTTGTGTAGCAACTGCATCTCATGTATTGGTGCTTTTGGTTGATGGAGGCTTCTCTTGCCTAGCTTGAGGGGTTTGTTCTCCAATATTTTGTATACATTTATTCATGTTATGCTTAATAACATGGATATATCATTTGGCTCATATGTAATGTGTTAATACTTGCTGCTATTTCCATTATTGTGAGCTATAATGATGCTTTTCCCATTTCGGAATATTACAAATATTCCAAGCTACTAGATCTAGATTTTGGTTAATAATATTTTACTATGCACCATTATCAAGGATAAATTAATATTTTGTTATAAATAGGAGGGTTTTCCATTCATTTTTTACCTTTGATCCTTTTATCTTGGTCATACTTTGATCCTCTTATCATTGTCACACTTTGATTACATTTTATTATATTTTACTTATTGAGCTCCCTTTGAGTTCTACACGTCTTGGGTTTTCTACACCATTGAGAGAAACTCTGAAGTTGAAGCATTTGAGGACAACCAACAAGCCATTCCATTGAGGGGGACTCTATCAGTTCTCTTCATAGGCGTTACATAATACAAAAACTTTATATAATTCTTGTCTTGTCCATTGGATATTTTGGAGAAACTCTTCATTCATTTTGTTGTTTAGTTGATTTATTTTCATAGATTTGGGTTTATTTTGAATGTTTTGAATGTCTATTGTAGACCTAAGAAGTTAGACAACCATATTTTTTGTTAGGTTTGTTTGTCATGTGC
Organism: Pinus albicaulis; assembly: GCA_034641835.2. Classification (NCBI taxonomy): domain Eukaryota; kingdom Viridiplantae; phylum Streptophyta; class Pinopsida; order Pinales; family Pinaceae; genus Pinus; species Pinus albicaulis. The sequence continues at coordinate 282,143,117 of CM076570.1, read as the reverse complement.
AGTTAAAGTGATCTCTTTTCGTACACTTGCGTTAAGATTTCATACTAACAATTAGCGACTCCACAGGGTTTCATTCATATTTCCTATGTGACCATCTGCTTTAGTAACTAGGGTTTTTATTTAGCTATATTTTAGCCTCTTAATGTCATTTTTTACCTTGTATGCCCTAAAATAGTAAAAAATATAACTTATGAATGTTTCTAAGTGTTTTCTATAGGTAACAGGTACCAGGCGCACCACAAATGGAAACATTTTTTCGTAACCTGCCACCAAGACTTCCGGAAGTGCAACTCACACTTTTTAGCGCAAAACCCGTGAGTTGAGGGCTCATATAGTATTTTTTGGGCCCTAAACTGCAATTTCACCAGTTAGCAGGTAGTACCTGCGAGCTGCAGTTTTTTGCTTGGTATTTTCTATAATTTTCAGGGTTTTCCACAAGCACTATTCAAGGTTGTCTCACATCTGTCTCCACCCATATTAGGCCTGGATATTCTCAATTTTTCTTTATTAAGTGGGAAAAAGCCTCTTAGGGCTTTAGTACACTTCCACATTTTTAGGAATATTTTATCTCAGTAGGTAGTCTGGGATTTTGCAGCGCTTTCAGCTATTTTGCAGGGTTTGATCCCTCTTTCTTTTAGATCCATTTAGATCAGTTATTATCTCATCCAAAACTCCATCTTGAGTCTTTTTTGACCTCTCCCTTAGGGTCCCTCTTATTTCCCTTAGGGTTTTAACTTGTCGCTTCCCATTTTGCAACAGTTTTCCCTCTGGTTTCTTGTTATTTTCTACACCTCTTTTCAGCAAAATTTGAGTCATTAGATCCATATCCCTTATACCTTAGATCTTTTTGCCATTTTTTGTGTTTTAAGTCCATTTTCCCCACCTCTTAGAATAGCTTCTTCAAAGCCCTTCTTCTTAGGTTATAATTTATGCATCTTTAGCTGTTTATTTTATCATCGCTTCAGTTTTGTTTACATTTATACAACATTTTTTATTTTTCTTTATACACAACCGTCTAGAATTAATTAAAATTAACGCATACATCACACACACTCACACCTAAAGCGAATCCAAGACTTAAACCCAGACTTAAACAGCATAATTAATTTATTTTCCCCTCTACACCTTTTTTTATCTATCTTTATTATTTGGGTATCTGTGTCTTGTGATCATTACACCACCAAGGCATTTATCCCAGAGACTCCTAGGCCTTCATATTCAGTTTCAATTAGGAATACATACTCCACCTCATAGATGTCGAGTTATTCCTCTGTCGAGTCCCTATACCGACTTTGATTCTGGTCCATCGGGCCCTCATTCTAATTTTCAACCTGGTTCCCCTCTACCTCATTATCCCACCATTTCAGGTGCTAATGCAAGTACTGGTCCTAATGCTGGTGGTAACCCCGGTACTAACTCTGGAGCTACTAGTAGTGGAACTAATACGAAAACCATCCCGGATACTCCCTTGCTACCTTTTATGGCAGTTGACCCTCCCCGATTTCAGCCAGTTAATCAACGACCCTATACACCATGATCCTAGTTGGCCAGTTATGCCAACTAAGCTTCCTTCTGACATCCCTAAGTTCAAAGGGAAATTTGGATAAGACCCTACTAATCATGTCTGCTCCTTTCACATGTGGTGTTAGTCTAATTCTATCACTGATGACTCTATCCATCTTCGGTTTTTCCAACGCACACTCACTAGAGATGTTGCAAAGTGGTATGTCAACCAGGCCTCTGCCTCTCATTCCACTTTTGCGACTCTTACTAAAACAAATCTGTACTACTTCCAGTTACCTCTCTAATACGATACCGGTACCGAATTGTTGACCGCCTTCCGTCAAACTTCTGCCACCCTCCTTTCTGACCATGTCCAAGAATGGCGTAGAAGGAGGAGCTTATGTCGAGCTCCCACATTCGATGATCGTGTCTATATGGATTAGCTTCTCAGAACGCTTTTTCCTTCTATTGGTAAATATTTTTCATCTCACTTTCCTCAAAAAGAGGAATATGCTCTCCAAATTGCGTTGAAATATGACCTCATCTATGCCCAATCTGGCTAGGTTTATACCGTCTTACATGATCTTCCTAGACCTAGTGATGCCAATGTACTGGGGGTATATCACGCTGCTAATGGTATCATCAGATCTCTTTCACATCCATATAATCATCCTCCCATGGGTTATGGTTTCCCTCATGGAAGGGCTAGCTCCTCTGGCACTTATCCCCCTCCCGACAACATGTATCCAGGACAAATTACATTTTCCCCATTGCATCAATCAGTTCCAGGGTCTGTGGTCACTCAAATTGTTTACCCCAATGTTTCTCAACCTCCTTTCTATCCTTATCAATACCTCAGTGCTCAAGCCCCTCTAGCATTAACACCTCAGCCTCCTATGCCTTCTCAACCTCTATAGCAGCAACCACCTCCCCCTCTGAGTCAGGTGTATGTGCAGTAGAGCGCGAATAATCCTCTCAATTCCAAGAAAATAGGAAAGGAAACCAAAATCAACCCACGCAAATTAATCAAGGCCGCCAACCTAACCAATCAAACACTAGCAACCAACAACAGGGCAATCAACCCAAACAGGACATACCTCTTCATACGAACAAGCCTTGTTCTTGTTGTGGTGTGCATAACCATTATATTCATGGTTTTCCCCTTTTACCCCAATGCACCAATTGTGGGAAGCACAAGTAGCATATAGAGGATACGTAGCCATGCCATTCGGCTCCTCCAAATACTGCACCAGTTCAACCAACTGTTTTTACTGATCCTTTCCCTCAGCAAGGATATGTGGCTACCCAACCCCCTCAAGGTTAGATCGACTCTCAAACCTCTCATTCTGGTACCTCTGATTACCAGATTCTCATGATGAGTTCTAAAGTCGTTAATACTGTTGATGTCAACCTTCAAACTTGGCTGCGCCAATATGGAAAGCCTCCTACTTCCTCAGAAACCAAGTCTCAAACCAAATTTTCCACAGATTCCATTTCGACACCTCATGCCCCTTTATAGATCCCTTAGCCATGAGTAGAGGTCCTTCCCAAGATTCCCAAAGGGCCATTACATCGAACTTCTACTTCTGCCAAAGCCACCCATAATTACAACATAATAGATGAATTAGCATAATCTCCTACTATTATGTCAATGCTGGAAGTCCTCCAATCATGCCCTTCAAAATATAAAGCTATATAATCTGCTTTAGGCATTATGGATCCTTCAGATGATCATTTGATCATCTTTGATGTTGAAAAATTGGAGCATCCCCCCTTACCCTCATCCGTCACCTTCCAAATACCAATCAAGATTTGGAATGCATGTGTTTCGCACTGTATCATTGATGAGGGTGCATCCACCTACGTGATGTCTGCCTCTGTTTGGAAGCAACTCGGATCACCTTAGTTAGTCCCATCCACCATCACTTTGTGTGCTTCGGAGAATCACTCTTCTCAACCCCTTGGCATGTTCCGCAATTTTCCTGTCATTCTTGCAGGAAAGAATATGTCTATTGACATTGAAGTCATTGATGCCCCCTTGGATTACAACATCCAATTAGGTCATATCTACACCTATGCGATGATTTTTTTCACATCTCCTGTTCATCGTAAGATATGCTTTCCTCATAATGGAAATATCATTACCATAGACTAGTTAACATATTACGAACCGAAGTCTCAGCTCTGTCCCGAGTCTATCATCTCTTCGGTGGCTAATAACCAATCAGTCACACCTATTACCAGTGTTTCACATGGATTCTATAAATATTACACCTTACTTGGTGCATTCCTTGGTCCCCCCCCCCTCTTGTTGCAGATCCCATCTCGTAGAATTTTTACATGATGCAATCATCTCAGAATATCCATAACCGGCCCGGTTCAACCGCCCAGCAGCCTACGCCTCCCCAAATTGTTGGTGGTCACTCGACGAAACCTACAGGGCCTTCCTTTCAAGGACCTTCCTCTTCTACTAGTGTCTCCTCCACTCCTTTTCAACCAGGAATGGTTCCCCCTGGCCTTAACCAGTTGGGAGCCATTCTGCCAGGCCATTACCCCTCCAATCAGATATCATTTCTCGCTCCCCCCTTTGGATTCATTTTGATACCTGTTATGGCTACCTTGAGCCTTCCCAACTTGAACCTGAGGATCCTAGTCTGGTACATTGATCTCCCAGCTAAAACCCCTCCTGTTCAGTTCAAACCTTATACCTCTTTTACCCTGGTCCAATCGATCGCCACAACTCCTAACTTTGCTTTAGTGCCTCAACCACCTCAACAAGAATCTATTCATTTTGCGAAAGAATCTGGTCAGGGGGGAAAAGCCAGAAAGAAGGAACCTAAGGATAAGGCTACCCAAACAACTCCTGCTCCTCCCAAGCCTCTAAATAAGTCACCTCCGTGCGCTTTGGGTGATGTTGTTGGGCATGCCACCCAAAATTGTCTTGAGCTTCCTCTTCTCAAACCTGTGGTCAACAAAAAGTTTCCTGAATTCGATATCTCGGAGGTCCATGTCACCTTACCCGATTCGGCTAAGAAACTAAAAATGTTATGCACGAACCACCCTTTTGCTTTGTGTGATCTTTATGGCCACTATTCTCACCTCTGTCCTCATCTCGAAGATTTTTGTGACACCCTTGAAGCCATCCTCCAAATCGAGGTCGAGTGTAGCTCACTTGCTACTCCTCTACTCGTGTGTTTGGCTCAGCCTTAACAAGATGACATTGTCATACCTACTCTCGATTTCGAGATGACAAAACCTTTGACCACCATCCTCTATCCGTAATCATCCATGAGATCCTTGGTGGAAAACCTCTCCGAGGCATTCCCTTTTTTTTCAACTGAACCTCCTTTCGCGATCACCTTGAGATCAACATCGATAGATGTTTCATCTACTAGCTCTTCATCTACTAGCTCTTCATCTACCCTCTGTAGAGATGCGTATGTGAACCATATCTCTCATGATGATGTGTCAAGTAGCCCTGTTACATCATGTGGTCTTTCTTCTACCAGTCCCCCCATATTTCATTTTGATGAAGACATTATGGAAGCAATGAGCACCCCTGACTTTCCTTGGGTTGATATGTACCACCGTGCGTAATTCTTTCCATAGCAGTCCCTTGACTAATATGTTTTGGAGTCTAAAGAGTTTATCTTCGATGAGTTCGATCGGTTTAGAAATACCATTCCTGCACCCGATGCTTTCAATGAAGGAAACATTTCCTTGGGGGCACACAACACCCCAAAAGAAATTGAGGCTTACACCAAGCTACTCAAAGACTTTTGTAATGTTCTACTAGGTCCTATTCAGAGATGCCCGGACTTGATCCAACCATTTTCTAACATCATATTGACACACAGCCCGATGCCTATCCTGTCCGTCAAAATTTGAGACACATTTCTTGACGAGAGGATCTCCAAACTGCAATCGATAAGCTCGAGTAGGATGGTTGTTCCTATCTCGTTCTCAACAAAATAAGTACCATTAGTGTTTGTATGGACTTTCATGACCTGAATAAATATTGTCCCCATGAAAACTTTCATATACCATGTATTGACCATATCTTTACCAAGTGTAAAGGGCATATAAATTTTACGCATAGCATCCCCCATGCATGTTTAATTTTTTCCATGCATTCAGGTTTCTTTCATTTTCCATCATCTTCTCCTTTGTTGTCTTGTGACTCCTTTCAGATGGATCCTTCATCCAAACTGTACATCGACTATGTCAACGATGCAAATCGCTACTCGCAGAATCTAGCCTCGACCATTTTACCCCCATACATTCATTAGTCATTTCCAATGGAATATGTATTGGATATGCCACCAATAATCAGGCCGACTATGATGCAATGCTAGGTTTTTTAGTGGATTCACTTAACCATCACATCCTTCATCTTCATGTTCATTTAGATTCCCTGCTTCTTGTTAGACAATTGAATGGTGTTGATCGCATGCATAACCTTGTCCTTTTAGGAAGATATTTATGAGTGAAACTCTTAATGCGTGAATTTGAAACCATTACTTTCAGTCATGTACCTAGAGCCCAAAATCACTATGTAGATAGAATTGCAAACAATATTCTAGATTGGCACTTATCACGTGCATTTAACACAAGACAATAACAATAAAAAAAAGGCAAGCCACATGATCGTCATATATAAAAGATGCATATCCATACTATATGTCAACAAAATCATAAATGTTTTGGACTCCTCTACTCTAATACATTCGACTTACCCATAGCATATTACAAAAACCAAAATTGGGGACACCTCATGCCCCTAAATCTAATCACTATCTCAAGGGTCTGAAGAAAATGGCTCGACTCCTGCAGCCCACAGATCCTGCATACCCTGCTCGACCTTCACCATGCACCGCATGAACCCTCGCCATTCTGAGGATAGCCCGAAACATGCCTCAATGTAGAGGTTTTCTAGATCATGCCAGCCACACTCGGATACCCCGGTCATCAACAACTCGCATCTATGGCAAACATCCTCCAATAGTTCCTTGAAATAAGCTCTATCAGCTCCTCTAGTTGTGCTAGAATCTGCAGCCCCTGGTGCTGCGGGTCGTCCCATATACCCTGTTGGTCTCACCAGTGCTAAATCTACATACGAAAAGTAACGAACCAATACCATATACATCATTCTAGAACTTTAAATGCATCATAAAATATAACAAATTGTCACTTACTACCTGGTCCCGATGCTCGGCCAGGCGGAAGTGGTAAGTCCAGATCCCCCTTTCTTTTTGGTGATTTGATACTTCACCAGGAAGCCATTTTTGCAAGAAGTGCCACTTCGCCGCCTCTCAAAATCAAATTTTTGCACTTGCACGACTTGTACTTGGGTCACCACTTAGCCCTCATACTTGTTGACACTCATGTTGATTTTATTCATGAGTAACCATATTTTTCTTGTGCTTTTATGGTCCCCACCAGGCCTATTCTGTGTGGAAATGTCATCGAGTCGCCCTTGATGAGAGCATTCAAGTTGAGTCATCATCGCATTCATGGAGTTTGTCCCGAGTTCCTTTTTCCCTCTCGTTACAGTATTCCAATCATTCATGCCTTGTCCCTCTCTCATGTAGCCCATTATGGCCACCAGTCCCACTGCCCCCATCCCCTCAAGAGTTGAGTCAGATGTTTCCAGGTCATCCATGATTTTTATGCTCTAACAAGGGAACTCGTCCATTTGCTACTTAGTATCCCCCATTCCATCATCGTCCCTAGTCTCAGTCCATCAGTCGCTCTACTATGTTCCCTCGTGCCTTATTTGAAGACCCTCATTGCCTCATCTATGGCGGACCTCCTCCTATTGACATCAACACATTCATTCTAGAAGACAGATCTAGAGGGTGGTGTAACTTGGTTCCAGCTTCCATCATTGTTCAATGCCTCAAATCAAGCGAAGGGACTCCTTATTTCCCTTTGACTTGATTTTTTCTCATCCTCTCCACTTCAGCATGATCAAGATTCGTATACTCAATAGTTCAGTGATACAAACATATTGATCCAGTGATTCCCGAGTGTGTGTGATATGTTTCAGACCTCATGAGGGGGTGGCCCTTCAAGTAGCCCCCCACATGCCCAGATGACCTCATTATTTTCTACAGCCTCAGATGCGGCTCTACAGATTTGATGGGTTCGGCCCCATCCATTTTCAACACCTATAGCATGCATGTATCACTTAGATGATCTATTTATATTTTCAGAGACCTTTCCTATTTATCAGGGCTTCTCTGGTTGTTATTATATCTCATGTACTTAGATATTATTGTATTCAGTCCTCGTTGTTGTCACAAGCGTAGTATGTATGTGGGTTCCGTTATATTTTTGTCTAGCCCATGTTTACACCAACATATCATGTAATTCATAGCTCAGTCTCATTTTACTGGGCGAACCATTATTCTTTGTACTTTTTCATCTCGACAGGCATAGGGATGCCTCCCTTGCCTCATTGTGTACAGGTACCCAACCATTAAAGAAGACTTAAGGTTGTCGGTCTTGCCCCCTCAATGTTATTATCCTCTCTCTCTTCGTTTCACCTACGTATCTCTCTCTCTATGTCTCCCCTTCAGTGTCTAGTGATTGTGTTCTTACAACGTACTTCGTTCACACGATTAGCTCCTAACGCTCGTACATTGGGGGGAAATCAGTTACACAAATTTTTGGTCATCTAACCATGTATAATTAGATGGATTGAAATACACCATGTAAGACCAATTTTACCATAGTAAATTTCTTTCACTAAGAAATAATTTAATAAACCACAATTTATTAAGTTATTTATGGTCCAAATAGAAAACCCCATGAGCAATAATTAAATAAATCCTTATTTATTTGATTTTCCTCTAGGAATAATTAACTAAAACTCTCTTTAATAATATTCTCGGTCATATTTAAACCAATTAATGAGAGATAATTAGATAAATCATTATTTATCTTATTATTCTCTAGGAATAATTAATTAAATCATTATTTAATCAATATTCCTTGTTAAATTTAACTAAATTATTTAGGAATAACAAAATAAATCATTATTTGTTAAATTATTCCTTGATCACATCCTTGAAATGATAAATACATATTTTATTTGTTTATTGTTTCTAAATAAAGGGATTTAACCAATTTAAATTCCTTTTCCCTCCAACAAAATATAATAAAATATTCCAAGCAGATAGATATAGATTTTGGTTAATAATATTTTATTATGCACCATTATCAAGGATAACTCAATATTTTGTTATAAATAGGAGGGTTTTCCATTCATTTCTTATCTTTTATCCTTTTATCTTGGTCAAACTTTGATCCTATTATCATTGTCACACTTTGATTACTTTTTATTTTCTTTTACTTATTGAGCTCCCTTTGAGTGCTACACGACTTGGGTTTTCTACACCATTGAGAGAGAAACTCCGAAGTTGAAGCATTTGAGGACAGCCAAGAACCCATTCCATTGAGGGGGACTGTATCAGTTCTCTTGCCAGGTGTTACATAATACAAAAAATTCTTTATAATTCTTATCTAGTCCTTGGATATTTTGGAGAAACTCTTATTTCCTTTTGTTGCTTAGTTGTTTTATTTGCATAGATCTGGGTTTATTTTGCATTTTGTTTCAACTGTCTTTTGTAGATCTATGAAGTTAGAGAACCATATTTTTTGTTAGGGTTGTTTGTCATGTGCAGATAAAGTGATCACTTTTTGTACACTTGCGTTAAGATTTCATACTAACAACTTGAGTAGATTTTTGTTCTTCTAACCTACACTGCAACATTTGTCACCTACATAAGGATTAGAAAAGAAAATAAATAGTGCCTATTACATATATAGTCTCATCCCATCTTAGGTTTGTATGAAACCCAATTTTATAATTAAAGTTGAGACGATTGGGAGTTGTAGCATTATTGCTACAATATAAAATTCCATTAGATGCATTTCCTTTGAGGGGTAGTTTTCACATGTTATAACACGGTCAACCATGAATTTAGGAGGGAACTAACTATGCCAATATTATAATTTTTTTTTAATTGTTCAAGATAAAGATGATGTTTTTTATCATATGATAGATTTAGCTCACACTATATAAGGAGGAATTTCTCTATATTTCAAGATAATGTAATTGAATAATTGACAATTGGAGGATTGTAAACGAGAAAAGTGATTAAAGATTTGATATTGGAAATGATAGTGTTGGAATTCCATGTATATCAAATTATAATATTAATGAAGGGTGAGATACCAATACTTTATAGTATGGCTATTCTTTATGAAATTCATTTCTTGCTAATATGACATATGATATTCTTATTTTTCACATTAGCATAAAGTCCTAGTGATTATAACATTAATGAAGAATGAGGTATTGATGTTTGATAGCTATTTTTTATGATATTAATTTATTGTTAAGTTATTATATGAACTTGTTAATCTCACTTTAGCATAAATACCTAGTAATAAGAACATTACTATTCTAGGAATAAGCAATATGAGGATCTTTCTCTCTTTCCTTTTTTTTTTTAATTCTTTATCTCAATTTTGTTATTCTATCATATCTTTGTTGTGATTATGAAATAATTCATATAATAAAGCATTGTTATGTTGAGTTGGTATGTAGCAAAGTAATAACTTTAAGATTGGTGTCCATATCATAATTACTAGAAAGCATCTTAAGGTTATGAATTCACTTTGCCTTAGGTGAATAATCATTTGATGGAGGTACCAAACTAGATATTTTATCTAAGTTGATGGGAGGTGTCAAATTGGTCATTTTACCTCATTTTCTACCTTAAGGTAGTATATGCGGACAAAATAATTCCTTCATTAATGCAATATTTCATGTCTCTATTTGACCTTAGATTGATAGGAACTAATCCTATATCATATAATTTCCTTGCTTCCTCATTTTCCTTACCATTCATTCCCATTTTTTTTTCATTTCCATTTTACTACAATCAATTTTTTTGATTAGGCCAATTCTTTGCAAATCACTTTGATCCTCCACTCTATATACTTAGCAATCCTATCTTTAGGAAATCCCTCCTTGAGTTTGAGAGGAGCTAACCAAAAGTGTGAAGAGGAGCTACCAAGGTAATAGTGGATAGCCTTCCTAATTTACAAAATTTATCCCCTTGATGCTTGTGATTTTACATGATATAAGGGTGCTATATTTTGTTGTGACAATGTTGAAGCCCTTTATTTCCCCCTTAACCATGTTTAGGCCTCAAGACTAATTTCCACCACAAGAAAGATATTCATGGTGTTTGTATATCACTATTATGTTAATGAACCCTAACCATGGCCCCAAGGTCCATTCTTGTTTGGGCCCAAGACGCATTCCTATTTATGGAATATGCCATTGCACATTGCACATTGCACATTTTTTATTTGAAGCCCATGACATTCCAATTTTCTTTTATTGAATCCATAAAACCTTATAAGGGCATCCATATCCAAATTTGATGCCAAATATGTTCTAGAGAGGGTCTATGTTGTGGTTTGTAGGAGTTTTTCATTGCAATCAATCCCAAGAAACTATATTTAAGGCCTAAATCCCATGTTTTTCCTCCCAAAACCATGGCACTCAAGCTTAGGAGGCTCATTTAGGAGTTAAGCCCCTTATTTCCCTCTCAACATTCTTTAGGCCTCAAGACCTATTTGTTTCTACACAACGAAACATGCACACACTTTTAAGGATATGTACACACTTGTAGAAATGCATATACCCTTTAACCTACACACACTTTTAAAAAAATTTACATCTTTATAACATAATACTTAAAACCAAGCATACTTGGTTTCAAAAGAACCAAAATAATCTAAATAAAAACACACACACATTTCTAGAATTCATATATTTCTAAAAAAATTCTTAAAAAATGCACGATCCCTATTACAACTATCTCAGGAAACATCCTCTTACACCCACTCTTAAATTAGATTAATATCACTATTTTTTCAAATTGCATTTATTGATGTAAAATCAAAGTTTTATAAATTTTTTGAAATATTAAATCCTTTTAAGAATAATTTTTTTTCGCTTAATCTCAAATGTTAGACATAGTGTTGTAATTGATGAAAACCAGTGTCATTAATGTCAAAGGGGAAGTCTAAGGAAGCAATAATATCATCAATGAATCAAAGGAGGTAATATGATAGTACGATCTCTTGACAATGTGATGTCAAGTTGGCTTGAAGTTTATTAATTTTTTGTCAAAGTTATGATGTTAAAAATAGACAATGGATGGTGTGGTTGGATATTCCTCTCTCAGACTCTTATAATGATATATCACACTTGGCCTAACTCCTCCTGGGTGAGAAGATATGTCAATTTGAAGTTGGCAATTGCATTGAGGAAAAAACAACAAATTTATTATGAAATACACCAAATTCATTAAATGTCTAGCATCTTTAGATTAGATCTATGTTCTTGTTGTGAAATCTATGGAAAATGGTGCATGGACTTGAACATTTCTTAATAAGTTATAAATCATACATATTTTGGCAGTACCAAGGGCAGTGAATGAATGAAGGAATATCTGCAGGAGTGAAAATGCAAACATGCGCACTAGTTAACAATAGGTTCCCCCCACATGGCATGATGTCAGCATGGTGATGATGTCAATAGTGCCCAATTGTAATATGACACGTCAACATGATGGTGTCAACAGGGTGACATGGTAGTATGGTTGACTGACACATGGCCATCTCACTAGGCATCATGTGGTGTGATGATGTCATGATGATGTCACCATGCAATCAACCAATGACCCCCTAAGGTCATATGGAAAAAAGGGTTGGCCCCGAGGTGACCAAGGGTATTTGTGTAGAAATCAAGTCATGATCACATGAAATGCTCATATGGTCAGCCCCAAGGCCTAACTGAGGGTTTGATTGTATATCTATGTAACTCTACCATGGCATGTATGAGAGAGAACTCTAACTTGAATTCAAAAAACAACATATGTTGGCTCTTTGTTCTATTGGTTCATTAGCACTATGATTTGTGTTGGCCCATGGCTTTGTAGTTTGTGTTGTCTATGTGATTGATGTCATTTTCCTACTTTGTGGTTATGTTGTTTACGTTGCGCTGCTAGCTCTATGGTTTGCACAGTTTGCTAGTTTTTTGGCTCTATTGTTTATGTTAGTCTGTTGGCTCTATGGTTTGAATGGTTTGACAACTTTGTGACTCTATCGTTTGAGTTTGATCCTGGCACTATGGCACTGTGGTTTGAGTTAGTTAGTTATCTTTGTGGTTCATTTGATCATTGGTTATGTGGTTTGAGTTGGTTTTTTGGAAACAAAGCTTTGTGACTCTGTTATTTATGTTGGCATACTAAATCCATGGTTTGCACAGTACACCATCTTTGTGGACCTATACTTTACATTAGTTTGTTGGCTTTATGGTTTGTGTGGTTCACTAGCTCTATGGCTTTATGGTTTGAGTTGGATCTTGGCTTTGTGGCACTGCAGTTTGAGTTGGTCAATTGGCTCTGTTGTAGAAAATTGTTGTCCCTCCTAGAGACAGCCTAGAGTTTCCATAGACCAGTGCCTAGGACATCTTATCATAACAAGGAGCACATAATATAACTTGGGTGTCAATCCAAAAACTCTCCTGCTATCTCTTGTAAAACAAGGAAATTGATTTAAATGGGACCAAGACTTACAGAAACTGCCACAGGGAAAGTAATGTTGCAGAGACAAGATGAAAAACTCCAACACAAAAGCATAAGACAGTTAAGAGACAATTTACTGTAAAGAGGGCCGATTCAAGTAGTATGCCACAGAAATCAAATATCAGAAAGTGAATGCAGTGAAAGAAAAGCTAAGAAGATACTAGTCAACATTGGGCTGATACCCAGATACACAACAGAACCATATATGGGCTTATCAATCTAAGAATCCATACATGACAATGGCGTTTTAAAAGCACCCTCCCAAAGCAACTAATATAGCAAAAATATGGTTGAGATGAATATGGAACAGTATATCATGCATGAACCATATTTAAAGCACTTGACTGGTTTAAGTATGGGCATCAACTAGGATGAATCCTTGCCAAACCAGTGAGCCACTCGCATTCCAAAACATGATACAAGAAGATATATGAAATGAAATGTTGTATTAATCACATAAGAGAAGGTTACATACTGTGCAATACCAAAGACCAGAATCCTCATTACAGATAGGACTACTCCTCACTTAGACCCTACGGGCTCTGAGCCTTCATACAGAAGCTTTACAAAATGTATACAAAAAATTCCTTTCACTGCACAATTTTCTGATAAAAATCTGGAACCCTTACAATGTTTTTCTTTCTCCTTTTTATAGAGGAAGGAGAGGAGAAACTAATAAAAGAAGTAAGTGAAAGCAATTAATTGTTTAATTTGAACAAAATGGTGGAAACATTCGCGCCCATGTGGCTTAATTAATATGATGAACTATAGGTACTCTGAGGCCGGCTCCATGAAGTAAATGCTGTAGGTGAAAATTTCTCCAGGGATAAGACATGAAGAATAAAATATGTAACATTCTTGTACCTTCCTGAGGGAAAAATCTATTGGAATTAAACCTGGAGGATATGATTTTATGTACTTGTACTCTTTGCCTTTTGAATGTTGGATTGTGATCTGAAACCTTCAGCGTCGGGACGTTGCATTCCTTGTTCTCTGACTGATACTCTTTATTGCATCATTAATAACTCCATCCGCGGAAAATCTGTGTTTTAAATTTCTCTGGAGGGTTTAGAATACTTTTACCATGGTTTCTTTAATGAAAGCTATGTCACGGCAACTACCCGGGGCTTTTCTTCATAAATTCAACCTCCACAAGCTGATCCTTAGATGCATCTTCATTTTTTGTAATGGAGGCAGAGATTAATGACGATTTCTTGTCGCTGCAACCTGCAAAACCCAAAAACACGTTAAGAAAACTGGACATAGGGATGATGGTGTGGTGGATCCATGAATATGGTGGTGTAGACTTATCGAAATGGTGAGCTGAGACGGGGTGGTAGAAAACATAGAGAAATAGAGGAAGAATGAAGGGTGGAAATAAAAATACGGTGGGAAAATGCTGCACGGACGAGGCGGAGACACACAACATAGACACGTAAACGAGGTATGCGAATGGTGGAGGCGAACGTGAATGACACGTGGGCGTACAAAAGGCTGAGCAGAAGGGACGACATGGAGGTGGACCGGGTCAACAGCTGATCAAACAAATGATCTGAGCCACACAATCCTTAAATGAGATCAACGGTTTAAACCTTGTTGGGCGGCGATGCGATGGTGGGCCACGGGCATTATAAGCTTGGTTTAAAACGCATGCAGCTTCGGAGAGTGGTCGCCATCAGATGAAGGCCTCGGGATCTAACGGTTCACGTAGATTTCACTGCGCGTCCGGGATCGAACGATAACGCGCGAAATGGTGCGGTATTATAACAGTGGCCTGGGACGCGTGGCGCATTATGTATGGAATCGCTGCGATTTGCGGAAAACCACCAGCCCTTTAGAAGTGGTGCGGGGAATATAGCTTGTTTTAAGCGGTGGTTTTTAGGGCACGGGGACCACAAAGCGAGAAAGATGCAGACTGTCAGATCTGCGAGCGAATGAACGGCTGAGATGCAATGGATGTGCAGACAAAGAGTGGGGTATGGGCGCGATGGAGTCTTGGGAATGCCATCTGATCCATCCAGATCGACGGTTCTAATTTAGCCCGATGAACTTTGATAAGCGCCTAATACCTTTGCTTTTGGTTACAGCCTTTGGTCGCACGAAGCAGAAAAACAGAGGGGCAAGGGCCAAAAGGGCTAAACCTTTTTATATCTTCGGATACAGATCTAGGACCTTTCTTTTCTTTTAATGTATTTCAGGGGTGTCGAAGGTAATGATAGCCGCAAGCACGGATTTTCAAGGCTGAAAGAGGGGGTTTCGAATGTTTTAAAGGAGTTGCTTAACAAAAACTTTAATGGGGACTGACATGGATAACATCGGCTCCAACTGGGGACGGCGCATTCATCCCTAAACGTGTCGAGAACCTGCAGACCACCTAATTATCATTTATGTAAACTCTGTTCCTCAGCCCCTCTGCACTTTACTTCATAATTCATCAGCATGTCCTCCTGGATCAAACCAAAATCGAAACAAAACTTATATACAATATGGTACATTAGGCTTGCTCTGCCTAAATCAGAATTGGAAGTAGGGCTTTAGAAATTGGCCATTTATGGGGGCATCCAATACGTCACCCTGTAAATTCTCCAATATGAACGTATTATTTCCTCCCTGTTCCACAATTTTGAAGGGACCAAACCAGAGGGGGTTGAATTTGCCGTGCTTTCCTTTCTCAGCCCTCCGGACATCCCACCTGAGCACCAGATCACCAATCTGCAGCTTTTTGTCTTTAGCATGCTGATCAAAAATGTTTTTCATTTTCTCCTGATACTCAATTAGCCTTTGACTCACTTGATTCCATGTTTCTTCTAATTCTACTAATTGATTAATTCTCCTGATCATGTCATCAGGTTCCTCCTGAATGTCTTGCATGAAACGTGCCACTGGGAAGGCCAGCTGCTCAGGAAACACTGCTGCTCGTCCATATACCAAATCATATGGAGATTTCCCAGTTGCTCGCTTACAAGTAATTCTATTGGCCCATAGAGAAAATTTCAATTGGGAATCCCAATTCTTCTGATTTTCATTTATAGTCTTTTTCAGGGCCCTCACTAGGGTTTTGTTGGAAGATTATACCAAGCCATTTCCCTGCGGATAGTAAGTTGTGAAGTGCTTGAGTGCAATGTTGTACTGTTGACAGAAATTCACAAATTTTGCAGATTTGAAGGCCTGTGCATTATCAGTCACTATTCTAGCAGGACAGCCAAACCTGGATATGATGTTTTCTTCCATGAATTTTATGATGACAGTGTCAGTAGCATTCCTTGCAGGTATGGCTTCCACCCATTTTGTAAAGTAATATGTGGCTGTTAATATCCATTTATGTTGCCCACTTGATGGGGGATGTATTTATCCAATAAAATATATTCCCCGTTGTTGAACCGGCTCATTCACATGAACTAGAATCAGGGGCAGAGCTGCCAACTTTTGTTTCTCAACAAATTTCTGACACTTATCACACGCTCTAACCCAAGCAAAAACATCTCCAAATAACTTTGGCCAGTAGAGACCAGCCTTTAAGATTTTATGAGTTGTGGCCCTCCAGCTATAGTGTCCTCCACAAATTCCCTCATGGAATTCTATCATTATATTTTCCACTTCATTCTCTGTAAGGCATAATAGTAAAATCCCTGAAGGATCCCTCCAATATAATTGGCCATTAGCAACTATGTACTTTTGCGATTTTAATCTCAAAGCCCTGTATTTTTCTTTATCACAGCTGGGAGGACAGCTGAGTGTCAAAAGATATTCCACTATTTCTTTATACCATGGACTAGTGAGATATTTTATGTGTGCTTTTTGAGTGGCTACCTCCAGTCCTTGTTGTTCTTTTTCGTTTTCAGATTCTTCATTTGAAAGCATAGACAGGTTTATGCCCAGAGCCTGGTAGTTTTATTCTGATAAGATCCTTGCTAGCCCCTGTCCCTTCTTATTTCTGGGGAGAGGGATGCTAGTTATAACTTCTACTCTTTTGGGATCTATCCTTACCCCATCTTTAGTCACAATATGTCCCAAAATTTTGCCTTCCTCTAATG
Organism: Pinus albicaulis; assembly: GCA_034641835.2. Taxonomy (NCBI): domain Eukaryota; kingdom Viridiplantae; phylum Streptophyta; class Pinopsida; order Pinales; family Pinaceae; genus Pinus; species Pinus albicaulis. The sequence continues at coordinate 282,125,905 of CM076570.1, read as the reverse complement.
CAAATAAAGACTTTTGTGGATTAAGAGAGAGACCGTACCTTCTGCATTTTTCAAAAATTCTTCGTAAATGCTCGATGTGCTCATCATCATTTTTTGAAAACATTGTAATATCATCGAGGTATACCACCAAAAATTTATCTTGCTCCCCGACAAAGGCTATGTCCGTGGCCCTCTGAAAAGTGGCCCCTGCATTAATCAATCCAAAAGGCATCCTGGCATACATGAATGTACCCCATGGTGTGGTGAAAGTCGTTTTCTTCTGATCCTCTGGGAGTACAGCTACTTGGTTATAACCAGAAAAACCATCCATCATTGACATTCTAGAAGATCCCACCACTTTCTGCAGGATGTGTTCCATCTTGGGGAGTGGATAATTATCTTTTAAAGATGCTCTGTTTAAATTCCTGAAATCCACACATAGCCTTATTTCCCCATTTTTCTTTCTGACAGGGACCAAGTTTGCAACCCATTCTGAGTACCTCAGAGGCACAATAATTTTGGCCTTTAGCAGCTTCTTAATTTCTTTTTCAATGGAGGGAAGCAGTAGAGGATTTATCTGTCTAAGCTTCTGCTTATAAGGTTTTGCATCTTCCCTCAGAGGAATTTTATGCTGCATTATATTGATATCAAAAGTTTTCAAGTCCTGATAGGACCATGCAAACACATCCCTGTATGACTGAAATAATTTCAAGTATTTTTCCTTATATTCCTCTGGGACCTTCTTGGATAATTTGACAATTTTGGGCTTAGCATTAGTACCCAGATTCAGATCTTCCACTTGACCTTCCTCTACCACCTTATTAGGTTGTAATGAGACATCATTTTTATCAAATAATATTTCTAGAGGCACCAACCCTATAGGGATGACATTTCCTTTCAGCTGCAGCACTTTACTTCCTACCATCTTCTCTTCCTATTTATTTTCTGAAACATTCTCAGCCTCATATTCTTCACAATCAACAATCTCCATATTAGAGAGTTCTCCCACTGTTTCTAGGAATCTCCTCATTTGTTCCTCATCTTCAAATACTTGCCAATGATTGATATTATATGGGATTGATGGTCTATAACGTACCTCGATTTCATACCTCAAGAGAGGATTCTGAGGAGGACGAAATGTACTGGCAGCTACAGCAAGAGAATCTGCCATCCTATTCTACTCCCGAGGCATGAACTGGATATTAAATGCTGAAAAGAAGTTCTCCACCATGTCCCATACCTCATTCCTGTAAGCTCTCAACCGAGGATGTTTGGTTTGGCATTGATTTCTAATCTGTCTAACCACCAACTCAGAATCTCCCAGAACCTTTAAACTCTGTATACCCATACTCTTGGCTGCCTGCAGTCCCAATAGTAGTGCTTCATATTCAGCCACATTATTAGTAGCCTCATATTCCAATTTAAAAGACAGTGGGATCCATTTTCCTGAAGGAGAGATTAATAATACTCCAGCCCCATTCCCTTCTCTTGAATTTTCTCCATCAAAATGTAGAGTCCATACTCCTGCTTCATGGTCTTCTAAAGGCTGCTCAGTCTTGATTTGACAGAAGGAAGGTTCATGAGCAAAATTTTGATCTTCTTCTAACATCAAACATGAGAAATCTCCTTCCTTACTATAGACTGGTGAATTCTCTGAGCTGTCAGCCTTAGTCACCATCTTGACAAATCTGGTTTCTCTATATAACCTCCTCTCCTGACCACCAAAAATTGGAATAGTGGCATATGTTAAGTCCAATTTGAGTGACCCATCAATTTTTGTTCCCCAGGACCTTGACAACAACATGCCAAAGCGGGCTGGGATATCAGCCACCACAATGTCCATTACTACACTTTTTGCTGGAATTTGGGCCAGATTGACCACTAAATCTTTAATCATCCCCAAGAATTTAACTCTTTTGGAATCAAATGAATATAGGTATTTATATGGATGTGTGATTTGTAGTCCTAGTTGTTCCATGACTGACAAAGGCATAAGATTATGGGAAGCTCCAGAATCTAACATACAATTGTGTAACAGTAGGTCATGAATTACTAGAGACACGTAAAATGGAGGAGTAGAGGGATCTATCTCCTCGACATGTGGGCCAAAGACTACCATGGGTCTTTCTTCTTGGAGGTTAAGGCTATCTGGGATTATTGGTGCTTCAGGAGGGAGCAATAAAGAAGTGACTTGAGATTGATATATTGGTTGTTTCAACAACTCAGTCAGGGGAACTGGGATTTTGACTTTCTCAAGTTCTTTTTGCAAATTGAAAGCAGGAAGGGGCTTTCCCATTACAACTTCTTTTGACTCTTTATTTTCTATTGGAGGTTTAATTTCTTTCGATATAGGCTCAACATTAGGAGGAGTGACTACTTTTAAAGAAGAAGGAATTTGGTCATTAGACTGAAAAGGTTTGCTTAGAGGATTCTTACCTTTGTCTGTAACTTTCTGCGCTGTTGACTCCTTTTGAGCAGATGCTTCCTTCTGGGGAGGCTCTTATTCTTGATATTCAGTCCGAGTCCTCTTCCTGGAAGATCTGAGGTCATATTTTCTATTAAAATTAAATCATTAAACTTCTTGCAATAGTGATCAATTTCTACTTCTTCTTCTTCTTGCAAAGGGCATTCTATTTCATCATTATTTGAGAAAGCAAGATTTGAATCTTCTAGCTCATAGGCAGCATCTTCAGTGGAGTCATCTACTAGACCTTCTAGGTATAATGGGTGTGGAACTTGATCTTGTTTCTCCTTTGCTTCCCTTGGCAATATTTGCAGGGTTGGCTTCCTATACTGAGGATTATAACCCCTGTTTGGAGCATTATGGAAATTCTCGGAGGCTGCATTCTTGGTCTCCAGTTCAAGCTTGACCAGTTTATTAGAAAGATTCTTAATCATTTTGCTCATCTCTTCAATTTTATCTGAATCCTTATCCTGATTAGAAGTAGACACTTCCTCTTTACCCCTTCTTCTGGTGTCTTGTTTAGCTTTCCCTCTTAATTTTTCAGTGGAGGCAAAATTTGCTTCCAACTCAAGAGCATTCGACTGAGCATCATCTAGGTTTGCAGGCTTCCTTTCCCTGAGAGAGAAACCGAAATCTGAGTCAAAGGCTGCTATGAAAACGACTTTGGCAGCATTCTGATGAGGCTTCATATTTGCAGGGAGGTTTAGATATAACTTGTTAAATATCTTGATAAATTCTAACACTCCTTCATTATGTTTCTTCTTGAGTGTATTGAACTCAGTGAGACACTTACCATGATCTTTCTTTTCTCCCCATTTTCTGAGAAAGGTATTTTCCATATCGTCCCAAGTGGTTACAAAACGGTTTCCTAATGTCTTGAACCATTTTCTGGCTTCACCGTCTCGAGATTGTACAAATAGTCTTAAGACTACATCCAAATGTTCTACATTGAAGTTTTCTGCAAAAGAGCAGAAAGTTTCAAGATGTTTTTGAGCATCTATCTCATTTTCCTCAGTGAATCTAGGCAATATCTTTAAATAATCCTGGGGCATATCATTTAACACTTGAGGCAGTGCTAGGGGAGCATATTTGTTCAACAAAAAGGCTAGAACATTAGCCATTGGAGGAGGTGGGGCTTGTGCAACAATCTGATGTACAAAGGGAGGAAGAGGCGGAGGTGGAAGTGGAGTATGAATAACAACAGGAATATATTGTACAGCGGCTTGAGGTGTTGCTGGGAATAGTTCACTGTTAACAATAGCTACCTCTGTGACTTATTTAACTTCTTCGACCTCAGGAGTAGGATGAGGATGATCTTTAATTCTAGCACTTCCCCTACGTGGGCTGTCTGAGTAGTAATTTGTGTCTCCCACAGTGAAGTCGGGATTTTCTACTGGAACTTCTTGAGAAGAAGGAGATGGATAATCTTCTACAGATTACTCAGGGATTTCAGCACGGAATGGTTTCTTTTCTTTCCAACCTCTTCTATGTATGATCTTCTCAGGGTCAGACACTGAAGGTGTCTTTGATTGTGATGTATCTGACCTCAAATGTGGCTTACGAGGAGCCAGGACTACCAATAGATTTATCAAACAAGAAACAGTGGAGTCACCAAGGTGAGAGATATACAACTCTTCAACTCTCTATGCTCACCTGATTAAAGAGTGAATATGATTTGTTGAGGCCCAGGGATAATGATTTTCTTAAATTCGATCCCCGGCAACGACGCCAGAAAGATGTTGTAGACAATTGTTGTCCCTCCTAGAGACAGCCTAGAGTTGCCATAGACTAGTGCCTAGGACATCTTATCATAACAAGAAGCACATAATATAACTTGGGTGTCAATCCAAAAACTCTCCTGCTATCTCTTGTAAAACAAGGAAATTGATTTAAATGGGACCAGGACTTACAGAAACTGCCACAGGGAAAGTAATGTTGCAGAGACAAGATGCAAAATTCCAACACAAAAGCATCAGACAGTTAAGAGACAATTTACTGTAAAGAGGGTCGATTCAAGTAGTATGCCACAAAAATCAAATATCAGAAAGTGAATGCGGTGAAAGAAAAGCTAAGAAGATACTAGTCAACATTGGGCTGATAAGCAGATACACTATAGAACCATATATGGGCTTATCAATCTAAGAATCCATACATGACAATGGCATTTTAAAAGAACCCTCCCAAAGCAACTAATATAGTAGAAAGATGGTTGAGATGAATATGGAACAGTATATCATGCATGAGCCATATTTAAAGCACTTGACTGGTTTAAGTATGGGCATCAACTAGGATGAATCCTTGCCAAACCAGTGAGCCACTCGCATTCCAAAACATGATACAAGAAGATATATGAAATGAAATGTTGTATTAATCACATAAGAGAAGGTTACATACTGTGAAATACCAAAGACCAGAATCCTCATTACAGATAGGACTCCTCCTCACTGAGACCCTACGGGCTCTGAGCCTTCATACAGAAGCTTTACAAAATGTATACAAAAAATGCCTTTCACTGCACAGTTTTCTGATAAAAATCTGGAACCCTTACAATGTTTTTCTTTCTCCTTTTTATAGAGGAAGGAGAGGAGAAACTAATAAAAGAAGTAGGTGAAAGCAATTAATTGTTTAATTTGAAGAAAATGGCGGAAACATTCGTGCCCATGTGGCTTAATTAATATGCTGAGCTATAGGTACTCTGAGGCCGGCTCCATGAAGTAAATGCTGTAGGTGCAAATTTCTCCAGGGATAAGACATGAAGAATAAAATATGTAACATTCTTGTACCTTCTTGAGGGAAAAATCTATTGGAATTAAACCTGGAGGATATGATTTTATGTACTTGTACTCTTTGCCTTCTAAATGTTGGATTGTGATCTAAAACCTTCAGCGCTGAGATGTTGCATTCCTTGTTCTCTGACTGATACTCTTTGCTGCATCATTAATAACTCCATCCACGGAAAATCTGTGTTTTAAATTGCTTTGGAGGGTTTAGAAGACTTTTACCATGGTTTCTTTAATGAAAGCTATGTCACGGAAACTACCCGGGGCTTTTCTTCATAAATTCAACCTCTTCAAGATGATCCTTAGATGCATCTTCATTTTTTGTAATGGAGGCAGAGATTAATGACGATTTCTTGTCGCTGCAACCTGAAAAACCCAAAAACACGTTAAGAAAACCAGACACAGGGATGATGGTGTGGCGGATCCATGAATATGGTGGTGTAGACTTATCGGAATGGTGAGCTGAGACGGGGTGGTAGAAAACACAGAGAAATAGCGGAAGAATGAAGGGTGGAAATAAAAATATGGTGGGACAACGCTGCACGGACGAGGCGGAGACACACAACATAGACACGTAAACGAGGTATGCGAATGGTGGAGGCGAACACGAATGACACGTGGGCGTACGAAAGGATGAGCAGAAGGGACGACGTGGAGATGGACCGAGTCAACAGCTGATCAAACAAACGATCTGAGCCACACAATCCTTAAACGAGATCAATGGTTTAAACCTTGTCGGGCGGTGATGCGATGGTGGGCCACGGGCGTTATAAGCTTGGTTTAAAATGCATGCAGCTTCGGAGAGTGGTCACCGTCGGATGAAGGCCTCAGGATCTAACGGTTCACGTAGATTTCACTGCGCGTCCGAGATTGAACGATAATGCGCGAAATGGGGCGGTATTGTAACAGTGGCCTGGGACGCGTGGCGCATTATGTATGGAATCGCTACTATTTGCGGAAAACTGCCAGCCCTTCAAAAGCGGTGCGGGGAATACAACTTGTTTTAAGCGGTGGTTTTTAGGGCATGGGGACCACAAGGCAGGAAAGATGTAGACCGTCAGATCTGCGAGCGAATGAATGGCTAAGATGCAATGGATGTGTGGACAAAGAGTGGGGTATGGGCGCGATGGAGTCTTGGGAATGTCGTCCGATCCATCCAGATCGACGGTTCTAATTTTGCCCGACGAACTTTGATAAGCACCTAATACCTTTGCTTTTGGTTACAGCCTTTGGTCGCGCGAAGCAGAAAAACAGAGGGGCAAGGGCCAAAAGGGCTAGACCTTTTTATATCTTCGGATACAGATCTAGGGCCTTTCTTTTCTTTCAATGTATTTTAGGGGTGTTGAAGGCAATAACAGCCACAAGCACGGATTTTCAAGGCTGAAAGAGGGGGTTTCGAATGTTTTAAAGGGGTTGCTTAACAAAAAATTTAATGGGGACTGACATGGATAACAAGCTCATTGGCGTTGTGGTTTGAGTTGGTTCATTGGCTTTGTGGCATTGTGGTTTGTGTTGTAGCTTGAGTTGGTTTGTTGGCTTGTTGGCATAATGGTTTGTGGTTGTTAGTTGGCTTTTTGGTTTGTTTGGCTCATTGGCTTTGTGGCACTATGGTTTTCATTGGTACATTGGCTCTATGGTTGGCATTGGTTGATTTTATTTGTGGTTTAATGAAGGTTAGTGGTTCAAGTCTGTAAAAGGCTTATTTTTTGTGACACATGCACATGGGTTGAAAAAAAAAAACTAATCGCAAGCCATTGTTTAATCAGATATATTGCATAGTTCGATTGGTAATTGGCCCTAGTTTGTATGTAAGAGGTCATGGGTTTGATGCCTAGAAAACTTGCCTTATTTATTTTTAAATAGGGTTATTAGCGCACAAAAAATGGCTGTTTTGTAGAACCATTAAAATATTTTTTAGAACACTTAAAGGGTCGGCTTGTATAATGCACCCAGAAATTGCCATTCTATCAAATGATTAATTTTTGCATGGCATTACATGGTTTATGGGAATGATTTTGAAGCCAACTTGAATTCCAAAAAATGAGAAATGACCAAAATTCTCATGAAGATGCATTTTTTATGTTGTAAAGCTATATTTTTCATTTTAGGGCTTATGATAAGGTATCAGGGTTGATAAAACAAGTGTTTTATGTATGACAATAACAAAATTCGGGAAAGGTGTTATGGTACTAGATTGATGAACATATTGTTTTATGGAAAAAATTGAAGACAAATTGATGAACATAGTATAACACCATTACAACTTGATGAATAGGTTATGACAACTTGATGAATAGGTTGATGAACATGTTACAACAATTTGATGAACAGGGTTGTGACAATAGTGGCGTGAGTTTTTGAAGACTTTTATTATTTGTGATGCTTGTGGATCCAATTTGAAATATTGTGAAAAGTTGTCCACAATAGGTAGAATACAGAGATGGATTCTCCCACTAAGGTTGGAACTTCAATTAGGTTGAAGCCTATTGTAAGTTGGTGCTTGCACATTGTCGAGGTTGGTGTCTCAATTAGGTTGTAGCCTATTGGAAGTTGGTGCTTGCACATTTTGGAGCTTAGTGTCTGCAAATTCATTTTGGGGGTGGGTGCCTCCAGCAGGTTGGTGACTACAAATCTATCTAATCAAATTGAAGAAGACAAAAGAATTTGTGAATATCTCCCATAAAGGTTTCCACGTAAAAGCTTATGTTCTCATATGTCGATGTGATGGTTGTTACTTGATTAATAGTCTTATTCATTGGTATGATGCATTATATTTATTGATACACTATTTTATATTAAGTCAATTTTAAATCACACCTATCTTTGTAATCAAAACCAAATGGCAACTAAAATATTAAAAAATCCTTATAAATATATTTTCTTGAAACAATCATAAATATAAAATAAATGCTCTAACTTCATATTTAGAGCTTATGAAGGCATTCAATTAATTCCACATTTCATTAGGGTGCCAAAATAAGTGGTTGATATGAGTGAATGGAAATGATCTACTGTAATTAATCCAGTAGTCTTTAGTGCGACTTTTTGAAGGCTTTTATTGTGGCTTTTTTCAGTGTAATTTCTCTAAAATCCTGCAGGAATTCATTGAAAAGAGAAGTTTGATTGTTAACTTTGCACAATTGAAGTGCCCTAGGGGTTTTTGAGGGTGGTGAATCCATATATAAAATCAAAAAACCAGTTTAAATAACAAAAACCAAGATTTTACCAAGTTTAAATGAAATGATTTCTTATGGACTTTTTATATAATGTTTATAATTTTGTAAAGATTTTTAAAAATAATAAATTTAAGTTGTTTAATTTGTAAAATTCAAATAAATAACAAAATAAAATACTTTAAAGTAATAAATTTATAAAAATCTTAATATATTGTAAAGCTAAATTCCTAAATTTCATATAAAAAATTAATATTAAAGATAAAATAAAAATAAAAATAAATAAATCATCTCTTAGTTAAAATCCACGTACGATGTGATTGCTGGCACTTGGTCTGCGAATCCACTGAGTGAACAGATATTTATTCATCGCTAGATAGAACCAAAAAGATGTGATTAACGACTGAGAAACCGACAAGTCATGCGCTGGCATGTCCTGTGCTCTGGTATTAAGTAAAATTCTAAAAGCTGCAGCTGGGCTTTGCACGAGGCAAAGTGGATCTGCTCTCTGGGACAGACCACGCTGCTTGTTACATTCACTAAAGCCATCTCCAAAACATATTCGAGACAGTGTGTACGTTATCCATGAATGGATGAGAATAGTCGACGTGTTGTTCTGCATAATTTTATAAGCAGGGAATCCACGCTGCTTGTTACATTCACTAAAGCCATCTCCAAAACATATTCGAGACAGTGTGTACGTTATCCATGAATGGATGAGAATAGTCGACGTGTTGTTCTGCATAATTTCATAAGCAGGGAATCTGCACGGGGCTGAACAAATCATACCTTTGCCTGCCTGTTTCAGAGCTTTAAGACGCGCTGTCTCGTATCACGCCAAAATCTCTGTTGAATCTCACGGAGTTGTGTAGTCTATCGAGCCAAGGAATGGCTTGGAAGGTCAAAATTGGCTGGAATACCGAAAAAAAAAATTAAAATTTTTGTAGTAGCAGTGTTTGAATTATGTTTTTGATAGTGGAAATGGATTCAGCACCATAAAAAACTTCTAACACACCTAAAATATTGAAGTTTGATATCTATTATCTATATTTACAAAATCCCTGTCAGATTTTCTTAAATCTTGAACAAAATTTCTATAATTTTCAAGACAAAAAGACAGTCTAATTAAACTAGAGCAAATCTCATCTCACTCTCATAAATGTGGACGCTGAAAATTAGAATATGACAGCATATTGCATCTTCCCACTTCATCAGAACATTCCCCTTATTCCCACCCAATGGATGATCATTCATTCAATATGATCATTTGTCTAATCGAGATAAACCTCTGCATCAACGTACTGCTGCTTGCATTCGAGTTGCAGTACAAGATCGATTAAAGCAACGATTTTGAATTCAAACTTCAATTTTTCAGTGCTTCAGCACGGGACCCAAAAGTGTCACATCTAACTCAGCTTTTGCAATTCTTCTTTGCTGTTGTAAAAAGCCATTTTTTCTGGAGCTTAATGGTCGGTCGCTGTATTGTTTCCATGTCAGGTCAGGATCATAGGTCAGGATCATATATAGCAGTAGTCTAAAAAACACTCACAGAATAACTTTAGAATTTGATAAAGATTTTGATAAATTCAAGCAAAGATTTATGAAAGTCTTGTTTACAGTTGTTAAACTTCAGTATTTTGGGTACCCTAAGGGTTTTTGATAGTGCCGAATCTATTTCCACTATCAAAAATGCAATTCAAACACCCCAACTACCTGATTTTTTGAAGTTTTTTTAATCGAATTCCGGCAAAAAACTGCAATCAGGGCTATTCTATTGGTTGTGTAGACAACTCCTATATATATATATATATATATAAAAAATAAAATGCAATGAGCTATACTAAGATACTAAATTTAGGAGATAGGTGTGTTACATTTATGGAAATTATCCAGGCAAATCTCTAGTATAACCTCAGTCTTATAATTATGGAATTCAATCACTTGAGTTATTTTTGGGGCTAACTTGATCAAATTATTTAGATAGCTTGTGTTATCACCTAAAAAATTGAAACGTCATTTTGACAAGGTTAAATAAGTTCATGTGTCAAAATAGGGTTGTAGGATTCATTTTTAAGTTTGGTCAAGGGAAATATTAATTTTTTATTGTTTAAGTTTACCCTGGTGATAGTTTCATAGCGAAAACAATCAAATTAACACTAAAAGCGCTACGAAAGCGCGATTTCCTGTTTGTCTTGTTAGTCTAGTTGTTAGGTGTCAGAAATCATTTGGGAAAGGGTAAGTTAGATGCTTTAGAGTCATGGAGGGATAAAATCAAGGTACATGCTTAGGTCTGCAGTCATCATGGTTAGTTTAGGTAATGTAGAAGTCATCATTAAGTCATGAGAAGACATTTAAGCTTCAAATCCTTTCCTAATTTAGTCATTCTCATTTCTTTTTCCTCCCTGCGTAATATTTGAGCTCTAGAAAGCTATTGCACTAAACCAAAGTTGTGGCTGGTTTGTTCAAAGGTTTAATTTGAACATCATCAAGTGAGGCTGCAAATTTATCAAGTGAGGTTGAATATCATCAAGCGAGGCTAAGAAATTCTTACAGAAACTATGGAAGAGAAAATAAAAACACACAAGGGTAGACAATGTCTGAGATATGAACCTGCAGACATGAATGTGATCAATGAAGACCCAGTAGTAATGGAAGACTTCAGAAGAGCAGGTTGCCTACAGTTTTGTGAGAAATTGCGGGGTTTTCATACACAGGTATCCAAGGAGTTTGCTTTGAATTTCAATGGAATAGCCACTAAAGTGGGAATGCTCAATTTGTCTATCACACCGGAGGTTATTGCTACTGCTATAGAGATTCCAAGAGGTCAAGAGAATTGGTTCAAAGGTTTCAAGTTTAATATGGAACAGTGCAAAGAATTCATGAAACCAGAGCATTCTGAAATGGACCTCACCAATGTTATTCCAAGAAATTACATAAAAGAAAACTATTCAAAATTGTTGCTCATCATCCAAAAGTACTTTACTTGTGAAGGCAGGTACCACAAAGTCTATTCATATTATTTCAAATTACTTCTACACTTCACTGGTAAGATTTCCCTTGATCTACCTTTCTATTTGCATAGAATTTTGTCAAAGATGGCAAATAAGGTCCAAGCAAAATCTGAGGGGGGTGAGACATCATTATTTCATCATGGCTTAATGAAATTATTGGTTTTGGATGAACTTCAAAGGTTAGACAGAGAATGGTCCTCATTTTTGTTTGTTAGTGGTTTTGATTTGGATGCCCTTACTCCTTCTAAAACTCCTAAACCTAGGAAAGTTCCATCACCATTAGCAGCAGAACCAAGTGAACCTGCAAGACCAGAAACAAGTGAACCTGCAAGACCAGAACCAAGTAAGCAAACTACGAAGGAGCCAGAGCAAATACAGATTCTTGACACACCAAATGTCCCACCTACAAAACATAAGTCAAAGGTGGTCAAACCTGCAAAACAGAAACAAACTGTCAATAAACAAGGATCCAAAAGGATGACTAGGAGCCAAACAGTGGTTTTAGAAGATAAGACAGTGGTTGTAGAAGACAGAGTAGAAGCCAAGGGAAATCTAGAAGATATTTTACATGCCATTGACATAGAGGAAACTCCTATTGTTCAAGCTGAGTTTATTGAGGAAGGTGGGCATAATTTTAAAAAGGCTAAATCTGTAAAGAAATTAGAATTTGAGGGAGAGGATGCAGGTTTCATGTTCCAAGCAAGAAATCCTATGACAAGGCATGCTCGGAAACTATTAGAGAGCAGCAAAGAAGTTCAAACACCTATTGAGATAGCTCAACTACCTCAAGAGATTATTGACCTCTCATCACCTACAAAGAATGATACAGTCAGCAAATCAAAAAAGGGAAAAGATAAGGTGATAGAAAAAACAGAGTTGCAGCTCCTTGAAGAGAAATTGAAATTGGCTAATCATGAAATTGTTGTCATGAAAAAAGAAGCAAGGAAACACAATGTTGAGAAAATTCAATTTGAAAAGATGAAGGCAGTTTGGGAAGAACAAGTTGACATTGTTTCTAAAACTTTGGATAATACACATCAGCTTGTTAAATGGACTATTCCAGCAAGGAAAGAAGCCAAACATCTCATAAGGGTGAACACACATCTGAAAGCTAGCAATAGAAGAATTAAAGACCATGTTAAGGACCTTCAAGAGAAATTTGAATTAATTCATTATGAATTGCATAACAAAGGTATTAAAATGACAGTAATTGAAGAACCAATAGCCCAACCAATTGTAAATGAGGAAGAAATGCCTCAAGGAGCATAAGATAACTTGGTTTACGGTTGATGGAGACTAATGACATGTTAGATACAATTTTTTGGCACTTACAGGTTTCATATTTCAAAATTATACAAAAATCTTCATTTTCAACACTTTTCAGTAGTTTCGCAGTGCCCGTGGGCTTGAAGGGCAGTAAAACGCTATGAAACTACGGTAGCTTCTCTTTTGACATTTTGGACTAGTTTTGAATGCTATCAAGAGGTGGAATTGGTGTGGGAGATGTGTTTAATGATGATGAACAATATGCCAAAGGAAAGAATCAAGAATTTTGAGGTTAAAAGACATGTTTTGCAGTGCTACGAAAGTATGCTACGAAACTGTCTTACTTTCATAACGTACTATATTTCAGTCTTTTTAGCAGGTTTTGGAGCACCTTTGGAAATCTGGAGATTATGGAAGGGTTAAAGACCATGAAAAGAAGTTATTCAACACTTAAGGACCACGAATTGAAGATAAACTGGCAGCCAAAGTATTCGTGGAAGAAGAAGACCATTTGCCTAAAAAACAGGGTTTGTTTTCCTAGTTTTGAGGAGGTCAGTTAAGTGGTCATAAAGTGATGAATTCCATCATCTCAAATAAAAAATGTGATAGCATACTTGTCATAAAATGTAATTTTTTTAGTAGATAAGGTTGTTAAAAACAATAATGAGTAGTTTGAATCCTATTTGAAATAGGACTGTCAAGTAGGATAGGTGTATGTTTGTCATTAAGTTGATGTTTTATGGTTATGCAAGGTGCCATTAGGCAAAATTCGATGTATCTAGCTTGGAGGCAGATCATCTCATGATGTAACAACTCTATTAAAGGCCATTTGGTTAAATTTGTCAAGGGTTGGAGATTTTTGGCAAAATTGCAGCTTATTGTAAATTCACTATTTCAGCAATACAGAGATTTGTTACTTGACCAACCTGAGATTCTGAATGAGTTTTTAGTGCTTTCCTATATTTTTTATATCTTTTATGTATCTCATTGTAGTGGTTTTCATTTATAATACTCAAAATTCATTCATGTGATTCTTTGACTTCCTTTATAGATGAATTGACTGTGTATTTTCATGTTTCATATGTGTGTGACCTACTACTAAAAAATCTGACCTGCCTCAACTTCCATGTCAAGTGAACTCACTGAATCACTGAAAATGCTCACTCCATAAGCCCAACGTTTACATACTGATATTATTTTCAACCTACATTCATCATAACCAGTTTATTTCCTAAATAGAGTTAGCCATCTATATCTTTATTCCATATCATTAACCCGTGAGAGAGCCCTCTCAGATTGAGGAGGCTAAGCCTTAGTCACAAGATTGGTTTGAAACAGTTGCATGAGATTGCCTGATTAACAGCCAATCAGAAGCAATTTTTTGATAATAGCTTGGATGGTCAAAAATGGCTGGAATTCTGGCAAAACAATTTCAAGAAATCTTGTAGTAGCAATGTTTGAATCATGCTTTTGATGGTGGAAATGGATTTAGCACCATCAAAAACCCCTGGGGCACCCAAAATCTTGAAATTTGACATCTACAACCTGGATTTTAAAAAATCTTTGCCGGATTTTATTAAAATCTTCCATGAATTTCCATGATTTTCCATAAAGTTCCATGATTTTCAGGGCAAAAAAACAGGTTGGTTAGTCTACGGCTCTTTTGAATTTACACGAAATTGTATCTCATTTTAGCTAAAATTAGCATAGCATATAAATTAAATGTTTGGTAAATGTTGATAAACATCAAATGAGAATTGACACACTTAATCATACATCCCAAGCTGTTAAAATTAAAAAACATAAGAATTAACTAAATTATAATTTTATTTTACTCCCACTTTATTATAGTAAATAGTTTTGTTACAATACCATGGTTTATCAATGCCACATGCCCAAAAAACCATAACTCCTACTTGTTCATATGACATTATTTTTTAATTAATAAATTTAAATGAAAGGGGAAAAAATGCATAACTACTTTGAAAATAAATTTTAGCCTTTGATTTGTGTATAGTACCAAGAATATTCTACAATATTCTATGAAAATTATTGATAATTAAATTAAAATTTTGGAATCCCAATTCCAAAATAGACATGCCTATGGGTATAATAATTAACTCCTGCCCCTTTGCACCCCACAAAAAAATAAATCCCTAATTGATCAATATATTCATTTGAGAATTTTGTAAAGCTTTGTTTAACTATTATATCTTTTGGAGTTTTTGGCTGAATTTGGTGAAATATTTTTTAGTCAAATCATTTTTTTTGTAAGTTTGATAGGACTACATCTTCATCATGTCCAACATATCACTAGATGGTGAGGAATTGAACCAAGTGACTTCACATCAAGTAGTACCTTAACAAAGTCGTGATCTATCTATCCAAAACCCAATAGACATTTTTTGGTCAAATCATGATCTATTTTTGTTGAAAATATTTTTTTAACTATATATATAAATTCAACACCTTAAAAATCTCTAAAATACTCAAATTGTAGAAAATTCAAACTTATAATTCTAACAAATCAATGCTAAATTATAAACAATTTAAACCAAAAATATATATTTTAAAAAAAATTCAAAATATTCAATGCTATATTTCTTGATATTAATTGTTATTAAATTTCTACCCAACTTTTCCACTTATCCATATAACAGGGATTTATATAACCTTCTATCTCTCTTGATATTAATCGCTAGCAGATTTCTCAACCTTTTCCACATATTTATATAACAGTTATTTATATAACCCTTTTAAGACACTTGTTCAATAGGGTCCCATTTACCTGTTTCATATCTCAACAACTGTGCCATTCTTGGTTTTTTCGGATCGTTAGAAAATGGATTTGGCTAAGTGTGCCATTCTTGGCTTTTTCGGAACCTCCAAAGAATGGATTTGTAAGTGATTTGTAATCAAATTTCTAAACAAGGCATCGTTTTATTTTCTGTTTTCACATTTCATTTCTTCTTGTTCGTTGTTTTTCAAAATGTTATATTAGTATTTCACAGTCTCTGCTAAGTTGTGGATGGTGATAGTCATATGCTGTTGCTTTAGCTAATCACAAATTATTGAATAATTGACATAAGAACTATGATTGGACAGCCTATTATTGAATTATTGAAAGATTGATATAAGAACTATGAACAGCCTGTGTCTCAAGAATACGTTAACATCTTTAAGATACATTATTTAATAATAACAATAATAATAATAATAACATTTTTAACATCTACCATGTTTATAAATTTAATTATTATTTATAATATTTTAAAAGATTAAATTATTTAAAAGTTATGGATTATAATATACATATTTAGATTTATTTTTATTTTAAATTTAAGAAATGTAAAATAAATAAATATTTAAATTGATAATGATTATTGACGTTCATTAATATGAGTTACTTGTCTTTAAGAAGGTAAGAGATTAATTATAATTCTTTAACATTTTATTTTCGTGATTAAAAAGAAGTGAGAAAAGTATTTTTGCCGACTTAAAAGGTCCAAAGATTAGTAGTGTCACAAATAATTTGAAAATTAGATCAAATATGAGATGGAAAATCTAAAAGAAAGTGATATTCATCTTCAACCCTCTTAGGATCACACATGTGACACACTCTTCCATTCCATGGCATTTTGGGAATCAAGCAATGCCTAGTTTCACTATGATGCTCACGAGAATTAGTTTTTATCTCAACAATGTTCATTTTCTCCTTAAATTTAAAAGTAATAATATTTTTAATACTATATGTATTCTACATGACATTATCCTCCTTTATCCCCCATTGGTTCAACCAAGACTAAACATTCCATGTCACTCTCGCTTCAACTGAAGGTGGGGGCTTTGGCTAGAGTTAGGCACTAATTTACGAAATCTCTTGGCATCCATGTTGTATAGATTCTTCTTATACATAAGATGTCTAGTGATAACCATGCTTCCGATGGGGTGAATGCTTTCTTCAATCGGGAGGATAGGGTAGGGAGTATTTCCTTTAATCTTGAGGTGGTAGGTTATAACTTGCTTTTGTATTTGTTCAATATTACTTCATGACTCTTTGGATACACTACAACTTCAAATCTCACAACCATATAAAATAACACGAGTGACGAGAATCTTAGAGAGAAGCTTTTATATTATCCCAAATCTAAGTATTTTCCAACTTACAATTGTTTTCAAGTCTATAGTAAGCTTTCCAACCTCCATTTATTCTTTTTCCATTGCTATAGTTCCAATTGAGGATATGATGGATGTTGATTCTCAAATATTTGTATAAAGGAACTTCCTCCAAGGAATTATTATCATAAATGAAATTATCATAGGTGACATTTTTGGATTTAATTATCATGACATTATTTTTCTTAGTATTTACTATCATACCCATCTTAGAGGATTCTTAGTTGTTTGTGAAGATCATAATGACTACGTGCCAAAACAACAATATTGTTAGTATACAGGATAAGAGTTAATCTTTCAAACACTCTTCTAGCTTATTAATGTATATGCCAAAAGAAGTAGGGATAAGGGACACCTTTTCTTGACTTCAATATTGCATTTAATCTCTTTCAACCAACCCTCAACCCTCAATTGTATTAATCTTAGCAATAATATTCTTGTATAACCTTATCATAACAATCATCAACTCAACATAAAACATTATTCATTCTAACCTCTTCCATAACTTTGTCCTAAAAATGATATCAATTTTATTAATAGTCAACAAAACTTTATTTATAATTAGATTTCTACCCACAAAATTTAAAACTGATAATCTAAAATTAATAACATTTTTATTAACCTATATTATAAAATACAATTTAAAATTGATAACATTTTTATTAAAATATATTATAAAATTTAATTTTTCATAAATAATAAATGCAAAATAGTTAGAGTAAACTTCATCTTTTCAAACGTCTTTAAATTTAAAAATGAAACAATGATACTCACTTATCCAAGCCTACAATATTACTACAACATTGAAATTGTTCCAAAGTTATTCGAGGTTACAACCATGACGAGAACGCCGTTATACTCTCATTATTATTCACCATGAGATATAACTTTAAAATCTTGGTTTAAAATATAAACTAATTAGGTTATTAGTCTATAGTCGTAGTACATTATAATAATAATTGTTTCTTTGGATTAGCACTATTAAGAATAATAAAAATATTATTTTATTTTTATGTTTTGTGCAGTTATTTATTGGCATTTTAATGTTTTACGTTCTTACTCAATTTTAATTGTGCTTGAATGAATGTAAATTATCATTTTAATTAAACATTTTTAGAATGAAAGATAGATCTTTCTAAATTTGGGGTATTATATTTTTAATAAGGAAGGGCATTATATTTTTAATAAATTGCGTGATTTTTTTTTTAAATTTGAAGATATGATATATTTGTACATAAAGTTAATATGGATTTATGTCAATTATATGTATATGTATGTGTAAATTATATTTGGATGATGAAGTCAATTATATATCTCCTTTATATTAAACAACACACTATTAAAATATTTTAACTAAACAATACATTATTAAAATATTTTAACTATAAGGAAATTTTCATTTTCAATTAATTTATATATAAAATTTTTATTGAAACATTTTATTTAAGGTGGACATTATATTTTCTTATTTACATAGATGGTTGAGAAAAAACTTATTAATGTATTTTTAAATATTGCGATTTAACTCTGTGCCTAGCATGAATGAATTACACATCTCCCCAACATTAAAATACTTTAATTATGACTAACACTATAATATTTTTTTGTTAAAATATTTGTTAAAAATTTTAAGTTATGATTTTGTTTTAGACATATAAAACAAATTATAATATTCATTCTTGAATGAAAAATGTGTGGTACCTGTATTGTAATTTCCAGTTTACTATCAATCCATACTAGCCTTTCTATGTACATTATTGAAAAATATTGTGTACTAGACATTTTTTAATGCAATTTTGAAATTTTGTGAAATTGTTTGACACATCTATGTACACCTAGAATTTTATCATTGTTTTTAGATGTATATATCCATATGTATTGTATATTAAAACATTATAAGAATGATTTCAAATGCAAAATGTATGAATTAAGTGCAATTTTTATTTCATTGCTACATATTCATGAAATTAAATATATATGGATTTAACTTGTAATATGTAAAACCATATATGATTGTTTTATTTATGACACATGATCATGTGAAAAATTTACCTAAATATCACTTTGAATAGATGTATGCCCTAATTATATAACATTCATACATGTTCAAATGCATTTAACATGTACCACATGCGTTTTGTAATTTGCAATTTCAATCTAGATTCATTTGAAATAACAAATGACAAAACAAATTGAGCTTTAAAAACAAACATTTAATCTAAGATTGAATCTAAGTTAGCATTATAACAACAAGTCATCATGTATTCAAAATGTAATGTAACTAAATGCATTTATGTACTTCAATCATTGTTACATATTCATGAACTTAAAATGTAAAACCATAGATATGACTGTTTTAAATGACACATTATCATGCAAACTATACATAATTATCACTTTTAATAGACATTTACACCTAATTATATAACATTCACACATGTTCAAATGCATAACATGTACCACATGTATTTTGTAATTTGATATTTCAATCTAGATTCGTTTTAAATAACAAATGACAAAACAACTTGAGCTTTAAAAACAAAACATTTAATCTAAGATTGAATCTAAGTTAACATTATAACAACAAGTCATCATGTATTCAAAATGTAATGTAACTACATTCATTTATGTACTTCAATCATTGTTACATATTCATGAACTTAAATATGTACTTAACCATCTATAATTGTTTTAAATGACACATGATCATGTGCAAAATGTATACCTAAATATCGTTTTTAATAGAGGTATCTCCTAATTACATAACATTCATACATGTTCAAATGCATTTAACATGTACCACATGTGTTTTGTAATTTCAATTTCAATCTAGATCCATTTTAAATAACAAATGACAAAACAAAATGAGCTTCAAAAACAAAACAGTTAATCTAAGATTGAATCTAAGTTAACATTAGAACAAGAATTCATCATATATTCAAAATGTAATGTCACTAAATGCATTTATGTACTTCAATAATTGTTATATATTCATGAACTTAAATAGTAAAGCCATAGATATGACTATTTTAAATGACACATGATCATGCAAAATCTACCTAAATATCGCCTTTAATAGATATTTACACCTAATTATAAAAAATTTACACATGTTTAAATGCATAACATGTGCCACATGTGTTTTGTAATTTGCAATTTTCAATATAGATTCGTTTTAAATAACAATTGAAAAAACAACAAGTTTTAAAAACTAAACATAATCTAAGATCATCTAAGTTAACATTATATAACAACATGTGATCACATGCCAAATGTAACAACTATAAAAAATTTAAAATCATTCAATAAAAGTAAATGTAGTTCAACTATCCAAAATGTAAAATATGTCCAAAATTTATATCATGAACAATAACAGTAAATATAACAATGTGTCAAGTGTTACAAGTATTAAGTTACATAGGAAAGTAAATATGACACATGCTTAAGTTATAAAATGAGTAGAAAAAATAAAATGTTGCACATGCATCAATCAAATAGAGAATTTGGCTGCAATGTATTTTCCAATAGTCTTCTGAGCCTCCTTGTGCTATCATCTAAAGAATGGGGAATCTACACAACGCGTAAACAATGAAATTTAATGTTTTAAAATTGAATGAGAATGTAGAACTTCATAAAAGACGAAAATGAAAAAAAAAAAATCATGCAATACCTCATGTAGTTTCCCCTCCATTGTCCTGTGTTTGCCCTACATCAATGCATCCTCCACGATAAACTATACAATATATATATATATATATATATATATATATATATATATATATATATATATATATATATTAAAATATTTCAAATGAAAATGCAGAAACTAATGTAATAACATTAAAAAAAATGTTAGACAACTTCTTGTTCAAATTGTTTGGATGTTCCTATCTCCATCATACAGTCCATTGCTAAAGTCCTTGAAGAACGGAAATCATCTCCACAAACCTAAAATTCAAAAATTTTAAAGCTGTAAAATAACTCAAGATATAGATCTCATTTTTTAATGAAACTTTCACTCAATTTATAACTTGAAACATTAGTGAAAAATTGAATACTTGTGACGATGGATTTGGCACATCTCCTAACAAGGAAGAAGAGGGTGGCTCCATTGTGAAAAAAACGGATGGAATCAAAATATGTTAACATTTAATTATGTACATGTGTGTACATAATTATTTCTTTTAAAAATATGTCATCATGATACTGATATAATAATATAATAATAATTTTACATCAACATCATGAACTCTTATAAAACACTAACTTTTCCTAACATATCATCTTGATTGCGAGAACATGAACCTTCGACCGTGATATTATCAAATTTTTCGTTCATCAAGCGTGTTAACTACAAATGGTGAACATATGATACATTTTTGTTAGATTAACATATACAAATAAACATGTATATGTTACATTAAAATATTCACCCTAACCATTAACACATGAGAATCCCATGCCATCTTCCTCATGAAGAATTAAGTCTGGCCAACCATTGCAACAATGCTTTGCATATGTTCTAAGCTCTTCAATACTCATGTTTTCTATCTCATTATCTGTACTATACACAAAATTAGCACGTGCATTCTCTCATGCTCTTTGTCGATTCAGACCAATATCAATTCCACCAAGTCCAGTCTAAACATTGTCTATGATGGCAGCACTTGCTTCTCGACTAATTTGAGAAGTGGCATCCATCTTTGACTACAAAGTTTCCACACGAAGAGGTCAGACTACCAATAGTGGCTATGGGCGAGGAAAATCAAAATCACACTTAACGCCCCTACGGTCACATAATCGACCTTTCCCAGGACCAAAAAAATCAAAAGGAAGGTCTTTATAATTGGGTTTCATTCCCAAAAATAATTATGCATAAAATAATTTTGCAAAATAAACAGGAACCTCATCATTCCATGGTATTCTTCCATAGGCTGCAAGGTGCCTATCATACAAATTGCAAGCTATATTAGGGTGCTTGAAATACTACACCTTTAGCATCTTTCTTTTCGGCCCTTCTTTGAAATTAAGCGTAGATTTTTCCATTTTTTTTGTAACTCTGTTTTTAACATCGTCCCATTTATTGGGACCCATTACTGAATACTTTCTTTTCCTCATCACTTCTACAAAAGTATCGATGGTTTTCCCAATATTTTTGTAAACATCTACAAGTGTGCTTAAAGAATGCTTAACTATTTCTAAGATTTCTTGACTCTCAGTAGGGAGTTTTAAAGACATAAAATCTTTCTTCAATTTTAAATAAAGATGTTCAAACCTTTCTGCATTTTTGGATGTTGTTTCCCAAGGTAAATAATCAAGAATTTTAGAAGGATAAGTCATGGTTGGTGTACAACCTTCTTATTGAATAACGCGGTTTGGCCTATATCTTTTTCGAGCAACATTTTCACCTTTTGCATCAATATATAAAATTATGTATATAAGTAAAAAAAAACATGTAAACAATTTTGTACAAATTTTATTTTTAACCATACAAAAATTATATAAATTATTTAACAAATTAATAATTGAATGACAATAATATTTAGATTGATGGCCACCTCGATATCGCTGAGCAACATCATGCCCACCCTAAGATGGTTGAGAACCAGCATGACCACCCATTGATTGGCCATCACCCATTGGTTGAGAACCAACATGACCACCCATTGATTGGCCAATAGGGGAATGTGTACCACCACCCTCACGTAATTGGCCACCACCTATTGATTGGCCACCAGGGGAATGTGTAACACCACCACCCTCATGCGATGAGAGGGAAGCTTCATAAAAAAATATGAATTTCTAGTCAATTCAAAAATACATACATATGATTGAGTAGATTGTGTGAACCATACCATGATTGCATGAACCATGGCCAGGCTCCATTGATTGAGTAGATACTCTTTTCCTCCGAACTCCTAAAAAATAAATTTTATTAAAAAGTAATTTAACTCGCAAAATTGATAAAAAAATCAATTCCATATGTATACATGTATGTACATGGGGATAAAATTATATGTTCAATAAAAAAATCAATTCCACATATATACTCTATTTATGGGGATAAGATTATATATTCAAATGTTGTTTAAAAACATGCACATTTAATATAAATACCATGAACATCCCCCGATCCATGATCCCCCTCTCTCGTAGAGGCATGGGCCTCAAATTGATGTTCGCCTCGAATAATCACGTGCCAAATGATCATCTTCCATGATATATATATGGATATCTATAGTGGATATCTACAATTACATAGATACACATAATGTTTAAAGCCTCGAAGAATCATGTGGAAAATGATCATCCATGATATATATGGATCTATATACAAATACATAGATACATGATGTTTAAAAATTTACCTCTTGCAAATTTACAATTATTTTTAAAATTACTATTTAAAAAAAATTCAAAAGAATTCAAAAAATTGATGTAATTTACACAAATGTTGAGAAAAAACACAAATTATGTAACACACAAAACTTTTAAAGCACATATTTATTTGTGAAACTCAATTTAGAAAAAATAAATTGTTGAAGCCCTGCACATTTTGAAAATTAAATACAAAATTTTCTAAAACATGAAGTTCACCAAGTTGTGTTGTGCTTACATAGTGGGTGCACATTTTGAAAATTAAATACTGAAAATTTTATAAAACATGAAGTTCACCAAGTTTGCTTACATGGTAGGAGCACACTTGGTATATAATTTAAATAAACACATGGTCATTAAAAATGACGCATTTATTAGTAAAAAACACACACATATCAAAAATATGTTACAATGTCCATGAATAAATTTTGAAGGAGAGCGTCTCAACACTAATTCATCTTTGATAGATGAATCATAAAGAAATGAGAGCGTCTCAACACTAATTCATGTTTGAGAGATGAATCTTGAATTTCCATTATCCCATACAATACTAATTCATCTTTGACAGATGAATCTTGAATTGGAATTTCCCCATACAATAGATCACTAGACATGTTATTAACATTTGCACAATTTCTTATACTAAATGATTGAAATTGTCTAAGAATATTGTTTGATTTTCCATGCAGTTGTTTTAGCCTCTCCTTTTTAACTTGGTACATGCATTTCATCTGGTTGCACACAAGTTCAGAATTGGTGAAAAACTACAATTCCATTTGATCCATACACCCTAGTTGTTCCCAAGCCTTCTATCAATGCAATATAATATGCTTCATTGTTTGTTGTTCTTCTAGGTATATTCATTTTCCTTTGGAGGACTTTGTTAGTCGCAATATTGCATAACACATTTGTAATCACTGCTTTTCCTGGATTGGGATAACAAGAAACATCTATGCATAATGTCCATTTTTCAACCATGTTTAGTGGGATTTTTCATCCATGAAAAAAAAATCAATAAAATATATTAAATTAACATTTATTTCAAATGCCTTAAATTTTATGGGAGAAATGACATGCACATGGTTTCCAAAAACACTAGGGCCGCAATAAAATATTAAATGAACAGTTATTACAAATGCCTTAAAGTTTACGGGAGAAATGACACATACATGGTTTCCAAAAAAACTAGAAAATGCTTCAAATTTTATGGGAGAAATGACATGTACATGATTTCCAAAAACAAGAGCAAATTCCTTAAAGTTTATGGGAGAAATTACATGTACATGGTTAAGTTTATGGGAGAAATGGCATGTACATGGTTTCCAAAAACACTAGGACCCTCCCTGCATTTAGTTATATAAGTTTTATAAAGGTGATAGACATGTGATTTTGAAAGCATCTGATTCCTTGTTGTTAAAAAGGACAGGGGCTAAATGAGTAACAACACATCCTAGCCATTATGGTTGGTTAGGTGATAGTGGACCCCTATGAGATGATAGACACATTTAGCTAAAATTTTTATAATTGCTGTTAAAAAGGACATGGGATAAATGAGTAACAACACATCCTAGCCATTATGGCTGGTTAGGTGATAGTGGACCCCTATGAGATGATAGACACATTTAGCTAAAAGTTTTATAAAGGTGATAGACAAGTGATTTTGAAAGCATCCTTGCTGTATTTTCTAATTGTCGGGTTTCTGAGAAATGACATGTACATGGTTTCCAAAAACACTAGAAAATTCTTTAAATTTTATGGAAAAAATGACATGTACATGGTTTCCAAAAACACTAGGATCATCCCTGCATTTAACTAAAATCTTTATAATTTACTGCTAATGAAAATGAGTAACACCACATCCTAGCCATTACGGTTGGTTAGGTGATAGTGGAATCCTATGAGGTGATAGACACATTTAGCTAAAAGTTTTATAAACGTATTAGGCATCCTTGTTGTATTTTCCAATTGTCACGTTTCTAAGAAATGACATGTACATGGTTTCCAAAAACATTAGAAAATGCCTTAAATTTTATGTGTGACAAGAAAAATGCCACTAGTTGATGGTAAAAAATTTAAACAACAGTAGGTGAATTATTTATGCAGAGTAAAAAAAAGTTAATTCTCGGTTTTAAACATGTAATTTAACAATTTAACATAACAATTAAAACAATTTAAAATTTAACTTTAACAAAAATAAGAAATCATGTACTTCCATAAAGATCATACAATAATATTGTACAGTGCCATAAATATCATACAATACTCTTGTACAATGCCATAAATATCATACAATAATTTTGGAGTTTTCTATGTCATATGACATGTTATTTAGATACTGTGGACCTATGCGAAAGACGGATCTAAGTTAAAGGTTTTGTTTTCTTTCCTATCTTCCTTTGTGATGTCCTCTTTATCTTGTTAGCCACCTATAAAAATTTGTCAGATAAAATGGTGGCTAAATCATTTTTAAACCTTCAAGAGATAGTTTTCTTTGAGAACTTATCATCTTTGAAGTTTTATGATGACATTTACTCTTTGAATTAATCTTCATTACTGTTTCCCTCATAAATCCTAAAGAAAATGCTTTTGCCAAGAAAAATACCGCTTAAAAGCCCATTTACCCCTTCATTTTATTCCTCCTTTCACCCACAAACAATTCGTTTTTCCCTTTTCCCCTTCATAAAAATCCTCCAAATTACCTTCATTTGGCTTCCAAATCAACCAAAACCCATTTTAAACCTTCTATCTTCCTCTCATTTGGTTTAAAAATGCCTTCATTTGCCTACCGAAACCCCCAAATTGGCTTAAAAATCATTATTTTAGGCCTAAAAACACCCTTTATGCATATAAAGTTTTCCTAAGCCCCCAAGGGCTTAACTCCTGTAACCCCCCTCCTCATATGACCTACAACCCCGCAATCGGGCGCTAAAGGCCTAAAAATCTTCCTCCGAACCTTAATTTCCTTTGTATTTTCATAAACCCGACATTTCAATTTCAAATCAATCTAGACCGTTGATCCAAAAAGATCAACAGCCATCAAGCCGCTCTTTCTCCACCCATTTTACCTTACCATTTCTCTCATTCAAAATCTCTACCTCTTCTTTTAATCTTGACTGCTCATCTGAGATATCGGACAATCAGGATTAAACCCGATAGTCCATTGATCCACCCACTCCACGACAAAAACCTTACGTCATCCCCTGGGCCCCACTTACCCCTCATCCGTGCAACTTCTTCATCGCATGCGATCCGCACCATCGGATCTGGAGCCTCCAATCCGACGGTGGACGCAATGTTTCGCAAAAAAATTTCGACAAAACGTTAATGCCCAAAAAAATTTCAAAACCGGTGTTATTGAAAAGAACAGGTGTCAGAAAGTTTGTGGTATCGCGTTTTTTTGGAAAAAATTTGAAACCTCCCCAACGATGCGCAAAAACCATTCTGGTTTTCCGCCTTACCGCTTTTCTCCACAGCATTGACTTTTTAGTTTTTAATCTTGGACGTTGATTATTAAGATCGAACGGCTTATATTACATTTCAACCCCAAGTCTTTTGCCCTTCATTGTTCTCCCAAATTCTTTCATCGAATGATCTCGACCGTTAGATATTTTAATCCGACGGTTCCGATTTAACATTGCCCTCATTTCACTTTTTGCCTTATCTGCTCCCAAGTGATCTCGTCGGGCAATCTCCACCGTTCATTGTCCTGATCGAATGGCTCTCATTGTGTTTCACCTCCATTCGCTTCCCCTCCATCTATTCCCCGAAAGACTTCATCGGTTGAATCTCCATCGTTCATCATTTTCATCCGACGGCCTACATCAGATCGCGACCCCAAAGTCCTTTGCCTCCATCTATTTTTCCCAAACACTCCGTTAGACGATCTTGACCGTTGGATATTCTAATCCAACGGCTCTGATTCGCCCTCGTGCCCAAAAACCTCCAAAGCTATCTTAACCTATTTTTCGCGGGTTTTCTTAACTTTTGTTTGTTTTTTGCAGGTTATAAAGGTTTTTCCATAGTTTTAAAAATAAAACGAAAGCCAGGGATGACGATACCCAGGTCATTATTCACATATAAAAGGGATCTATAAGGTTTCAAACTGTGATTTCACCCATGTCTCATGAACATTGGTGATGTCCTAAAACCTGCTACGCGCCTGCAACAACAAAAACACAGTAAACATCAATTATACAAAGAGTATCAGTGTCAAAGGATAGGATCAGAGCATAAAAGAAGATTTAATGATTTTAAAACATAGTTTAAAGGGATTAAGTCAGAAAGCTCAGAAATCAAAGGTTTAATCCACAGATAAAGACAGTATGGAGACCAGAAGACAAAGATCAAGGCTTAATTAGGCCTAAAACGCAGAGTAAAGAATATTAAAGATGTTTTAAGGTAAACCAGAGGGATATATCAGTTCGAAAGGCCTCCACTACCACATCAAAGGCTAATTGAATCCTCTTCAGATACCAAAGAGCCACCTGTAGCCTCAAAGAAATCAAAAGAAGGCATAGTTATTGCCTATTCAGAAGATATTTGCCTAAAGACAGCTGAACAGTTATTTCAACCAAAGGAACTTATTTCAAACTGTCAGCGAATTTATTATAAAGATAAGAAAGAGCCTTCAAGTCAATCTTCTCATCCACTAAGCCTAAAAAACTGAAAACAAAGTTTTAAATTGAATGCTTTCTTGCCTTATGCCTTGCATGGTTTTCAAGGCTAGGAATTGCATCAAGTATAAAATTAATGATGCTCAACCCTAGAAACGCTTCCACCTCCTCATTTTATTATAAAATCTCCTTGAGGAGCACATTGTAAAGGGTTGGTCTCTGAATATCTGTTGCATGTAAATATTTTTCTGAAGTTGCTATAGCCCTGTTTGTAATTGAAGATACATAAGCTGAGATGAGAAGTTTGAAGCTGTAGAGACCGAGTGGACTTGATGATTGTAACTGGTTTGAACATCAAATACAAGCAAATTTATGGGATCCTGGTCTATGTCAATGGTGATGTGTTTCTTATTGTAAATTTTTATTTTCTTTTGTTTCCATTTTGTCCACTTTTCTCTAATAAAGAACAACAAATATAGAGCTAGGATTTACTCTTACAAGTACCCTACTCTCACTGATAAGATTTATCTTTATGTTTTCCTCCAATGGTGTATTTTAGAATGATTTAATACAATCCAAGCAGTTAAGGAATGTTGGTGAGGCCATGTCTTACTGTCTAAAACTCTAAACATTGTTCCTGAATGATATTTTCATTACATGCTAAGTAGAGTTAAAACTAGGAAAGTTTATGGTTTGCCTTGTCTTCTAGTTCTTTCTCCAAAGGTTGTCCGAAA
This sequence comes from Pinus albicaulis, assembly GCA_034641835.2. Taxonomy (NCBI): domain Eukaryota; kingdom Viridiplantae; phylum Streptophyta; class Pinopsida; order Pinales; family Pinaceae; genus Pinus; species Pinus albicaulis. The sequence continues at coordinate 282,097,331 of CM076570.1, read as the reverse complement.
GTTTCCCTTAATAGTATGTTGAAAGCAATCTAGTTTCAAAGTACTTACTTGATCTTAGACTACTTTTTGTGTTTATCATGAATGTTTCCCCTTTGAATATGCTGAAAGCAGGCTAAGTTAAAAGTCTTTAATTGATCTTAAGCTATTCTATGTGTTTTAAATGTTTTGTATTGAAGGTACATCAAAAGCAGGCTAGTTTAAAAGTAATTACCTGATCTTAGATTACTTTTATGTCTTTCCTTAAGTGCATGCCAAAAGCAGGATAGTTTCAAAGCACTTACTTGATCTTAGGCTGCCCTTTGTTCCTTCATCTGTTTGATTTCCCTCACTCCATTTCTTATTGTTTCATTCCATAAATTTAACTTAAAGAGATCCTTTGACATAGATAACTTGCCCCATGGATCACTCTTGAACCTTTCCGTTTCAATTAAATCCTCTTATGAATCCATAGCCCAATGGATTGAAGTTGCTCCTTGCCTATATTATTAGTTGAATCATTCCTTCACTTTCATACACCTTCACCCTTCATTTAGACTTCCTTCACCTTCATTATATCTTTGCCCAACCAAAATAAATAAAAACCTTGTTCTTCATAACTAGCCTAATATCACATTTCAGACCTTTAAAGATAAATCAATCTTTGCACTTATAGAGAGATCCCTCTCTGGATTCAGGAGCATTAGATCCTAGAATCCCAAAGTGGTTCATATGTAGGCTTTGCCATTTGTATTTGCCAATCTTGCAAATTACAGAGACCTAACATTTTGGCGACTCCGCTGGGGAGTTCTGAGTAAAATACTTAAAAAAAACACTCAACATTCAGTGCAGTATAAGTTGCTCTCTTCAAGCACTACCAAAGCAAATGGTAATTATTATAAGACTTATTTGAATCAGTGACAAACTAAGTAACCCTTAGGATTCTCATAGAGCCTTATCAAACCTTGAAGGAATCAACTAGCTAAGCCATAAGAGTATACTCTCTTTGTCTCATCACCGTAGCTAAATGTTGAAACAGATTTAGGACACTCTCATAACCCATAGGACTGAAAGGAACTTAGAAAACCCAAAAACATTTCAGATTGGCCTCATAATAAACAATGGTGGTGGACCATAAAAAATTTTACCTCCAAAAGAGCTAAAAATTTCCACCTGGTGACTCCACTAGCCTCTAATAGGCCTATTACCCCTCCAGTCTTTGTAGACTCCTTTGGGAATGCATTGAGAAAACCCAATCATACTGTTAGTGGACAGAAAAATTTAAATCATCCACTTGGCGACTCCACACTCCACAACTCTCAGAAGACCAAATGACTCCACTGGTAGAAGACTCTGAACTGGTTGACAAGATACAGTGACCTCTTTCCTGATTTACAAACATGATTCCAAGGATACAAAGAAGATATGCCACAATGAGTAGAGATCATATCCCCGGGTTTCCACATAAGATGCCCCGGGTGAATTGGGATGATAACCTTCTTGTTTTTCAGGGTGAAAAGTTTGATAACCCATTGTTACATCTTATCAAATTTCACATACATTTATGGAGGTTAAAGGTTGAATGGCATGAGTATTTCCTAATGAAAATGTTCATGTTAAAAGTAGAAGGAAAAGATAGGGATTGGTATGAATGGTTGAGGTCTGGTAGTTTGTTTTCTTTAAAGGACCTTGAATATGTGTTTTATGAGAACTATAAAGGAAACACTACATCACTATCATGGGGTGAAATACATTATGATCCATTAAAAAACATCACCCAACACATTATAGACAATGATGAGGATTTGGAAAAAAACACATCCTGAAGATCTTTTAACAGCCATTCATGAGTTTAATATCTTATTGAAAATTTTTAAGAATATAGATGAATCAGTTGAGGAAGAAATCAATCAAGGAACAGAAGAAGTTCCTCAAGATATTCCTACAATCATGAACAATGATTCATCATCCCTTATAGTTGAGGCTCAAGAAGACATCTAGCCTCAAAATCAGTCTTCACAAGAGACAGAGAACTGTTGTACTCCTGTTCAAAGGAACATAGAAACATCTTCCCCTTTGACAGAAAAAGAGATAGATCGGACTATTAATAAACAGCTAGTCTCTGAAACCTTTTGCAAAACAATAAGCCACTTGGAAAACACAGAACCTGAAATAGAGGAAAAACCAATACATATGGAAACTCTCCCTCTGTATTATAATTTATTTCAGTTTTTAAGAGGAAAGTGGCATCCTGATAATGTAGAAGAAACAACTCATGAACCTTGTATTCAAATTGGTCATCATAACAATCATGAGGAATTGTTTGAAACATAAGTAGATCAGGGAATAGTGGAAAATCCTCAAATTTTCCCTTCAAGCAGAAGTATTTATTCACTAGAAGAGGCTCAAGAAGATATCCAGCCTCAAAACGAGTTAACACAAGGGAAGGAAGTTTTTTGTACTTCTATCTATAAGGAAATCTCTCCTTTGACAGAAGAAGAAATTGATCAAATACTAAACAACTAGCTACCCTCCAAACCTTCATTGGAACAAGAAAATCATCAACATAGTGCCTATTCCTTAGAACAACCCAATGGCACTCAAGACAAAGAGGATAGTAAGGAAATTAATGATAAAACTGAAACTAGTCCTCTTTGGAGTATGAACTTTGATGGGTCATATACTAAAACTAGTGCAAGTGTAGGAATATGGCTTTATAATACAAAAAACAATTATTCTAAAGAATTTTCATATAAATTGAATTTTCAATGCACAAATAACATAATGGAGTATGAGGCACTTCTTTTAGGGCTCCACTTACTGAAGAAATTAGGAGCCCAAAAGATAACAGTTCATGGAAATGCAGAATTGGTAATTAAGCAATTGAATGAAAAATGCATGGTTAAACATCCCAGACTTAGAGCCTATAAGGATGATGCCATGGATTTGTTAAAATCCTTTAAAGAATTCCAACTTACCCTTGTTCCTAAAGAGCAAAAAACTTTTGCCAATGGATTAACCCTTGTTGCTAGTATATGTCTGAAACCTTGGGAAAGCAAACAATATGCAATTCAAGAAAATTTTCAGACTAGCTGTCCCAAACAATAAAAGGTACTGGCAAGTCTTTGGGGAGGAAAAACAAATACAAGACTTTCCTACTGAGGATATATTATATTTTCAAGAGAAATCCTTTCCCATTGCTGATATCAATATGTCATCCAAAGAACCTGAATTCACACTAGAAGCAAGCATAGATTTAAAGAAAGAAGAAATTTCACTGCTTGTTGATTTGCAAGTTAAGGATGATGATGCTTCCAAGGAACATACTGAAGGTGCAGTCCTCAAAGCTGATATCTTAGAGGCAAATAATCTACCAATCATGGAGAGCCAAAAAGAAGATAATTCTCATCTTTTCTTTGTTGATCCTATGGAGGAGTGTGTGGAGACCCAAATTGGCTCAAATTCTCAAGCATGGATCCTTTTCAGGAGCCAAAGACATAAAATTTTGTCACCTCTTGTGACAGCCTTGATTTTAAAGATTAAGATTCACTATGTAATGTGGTTACCTCTAACTAGTAGCCAGGTTCTTTATTCCTTTTTGTCACTACTCAACTGGCTACATTGGCACTATTCTATCATATGAAGCTTGTAAATATTCCAAGTTAGAGTAGGTTAGATAGGAATTTAAATAAAGCTTAGCTTTAAGCATTTAGTTAGTTGTTGATTTTTGTCTTGAAGAAAAACGAAAAAATACAAAAACAATAGAAAAGAGAAAAGAGGGCAGATTGTAGAATAAGAAAGGTATAACCCC